>LWMK02000181.1:128406-143930 GCA_001693075.2 Taenia saginata
ATGTCACAACATGTGCACTGTGTGCGAGGCGACCACTCCCTTCTTCGCATCTTGCAAAGCACCGCGATCTACGAAAAGTAGGAGGGAGGGAAAGGGCGCAGGTGAGTGTAAGAGAGTAGACGAGAAGTGGCAGGGCCAGTTAGCATCACCAAGTAACAATTAATGCAGGCTTGGCTGCAGGGTGGGTATGTGATGCTCAGTTGCGTAATTACGAATGATTATTAGATACATGGTTTGGTGAGGGCGGGGAGGGAAGGTGGGTAACAGATGGAAGGATGATTTCAACTTCCGCCAATTTACGTCTGCGCCTTTGCAACGCCTCTCTACACCCACCCGCAATCGAATTGCTATCAAGCCCAACGCACATGCCTTCCAGGTTGTTTAGGTGGCAATACGTCACCAGTGGTCCAACTGTTAATAGCGGTAGGCACTTCGTCCATGTCTACTCCTACTGGAAGGAAATATCGTCCATGTCTACTCCTACTGGAAGGAAATGCTCGCCTTCAACCACACAGCTGGCATGGTCTGATGCAGGTGGGATTGCTAGACAGGTGGTGCAGCGGATAGGTGAGCAGACTAGGAGATGCACACACTGCTCCTCCACTCAGCCGGTGGTCAGCAGGCTCCGCCGCGTGCTTGACCACATCTCTATCGCATCTGAGTCAAGCTTGACCACATCTCTATCGCATCTGAGTCAGTAGAAGTCATCATCGCATCAGTCCTCATTCTCCATCCCATCTTCCACTCCCACTGCGCACTGCTTTGCTCATCTGTTGCGTCGTCTTCCCGCCCTTCCCACAGCTCTACCCCATGTTGCATGTCCCTCGTGCTCCTCCCTCCTTCATCGGCCTCGTTCTCTCCCTCGCCTTCACGTTGCTGCCGTCACAATCTGCCATCTGCACCTTCAGCGCACTGACGTGGGTGGAGTTGAGGGAACGTCGGAAGCATTCATGCCGTGATTCTGGCAACGATAAGTGGAGGGTCCTGCGCCACTCCGCAGTGTCCACCAGCTCCTCTCTTAGCACATTCTGCAATCACGATGGTAAGGAGGCATGAGATAGCCACGCTGTGCCAATGATTCCGCATGTGAGGGGGCGATGGTCGATGGTTGGAGAAAAATGCAGTGGATGGTGAAGGAGTGGAGGAGTATTGCTGGCAAATATAGTGAGTGTGGGGCAAAATGATGCCTGGAAGAGGAAAATGATTGCACAAAGTGCTTCCATGAAGAGAGTGTGAATGGAGGGCACATGGACGGAGGGATGGATGGGAGATGAAATGGGTAGATGGATGTAGGAAAATGGGGCGCCGCATAAGGTAAGTGGNCATGGACGGAGGGATGGATGGGAGATGAAATGGGTAGATGGATGTAGGAAAATGGGGCGCCGCATAAGGTAAGTGGGATGTGGGGTGAATGGAGAAGGGAAGAGAGGGAGGTAGAGACGGGGAGAGGGATGAGGGACGAGTAAGGAAGAAAGGAAAGAAGGAGAAAAGGAAGGAAAAAAGGAGAACTGATAGGCGTATGCTGGGTGGATGGAGACAGTAAGGGATTGGCGAGTGTATGATTGCCGACTGCATGACTGCTGGGCACCGTGGGTATAGGCAGTCAAGCATGCCAAGCATCAATCGCTATTTCATCATGCTGCGCGCACGCATCACATGGTCCGCCTTGGCTTCTCACACGTTCACCTACTGTGTATGGGTCTGTGCTCTCACATCTAGCCTTCAACTTCTCATTCACTTTATCCCACTTCCAACTTCTCTCTCAAAACACTCCGGATGCAGATGTAGTTGGCGAAGGCCCAGTCTCCCAAGACTGAGCACAGGGTCAAACAGAGGGTCAGGCGCCCAAGCACTCTCTATTTTCCATTAACAAATACGTAGTCCTCCGTGGATGAAATGCTGCAGCGCGATGCCNGCCCAAGCACTCTCTATTTTCCGTTAACAAATACGTAGTCCTCCGTGGATGAAATGCTGCAGCGCGATGCCTTCGAGCGATCAGATTGATTGATTGATTAAATGGGTGCCGTATTCTGCTTAGTGGAGAGTATGCAACCCCATAGCCCAGTAGTGACAGGATGACACTTCGTGCCTAAGTGGCTATGTACCTACACTGCGTGTTGATTCACACCTAACCATGGCCTGATCCCACTTCTCCACTAAGCTTGCTTGCAAGTCGTTGTGCGATTGGCACTTCTTTCCACCGTCCGTCGATGTGTGTGCCTGTAAATGCGCACATCAGCTCTCTCCCTGCGGCAGTCTGGCTATAAACACAGCTAATTTTTCGGCTAACAGGTGGCTCTTCGTGGGTTCACAGAATGTCGTCAACGTTTATTACCGATCCATACTACTCCTTGATTCGCCTTTTGCTCTCAACAAAGGGTTTGAGGAATGCTGAGGGCTCGAACACTACACATCTGTGTCGTGTATGCTGAGCGAAAATGCTGGCCTTGTAACAGTGCTCGACAATGGTCACAACACCCACCCACCACCCACCCACCACCCAGCAAACGCGTCCACTTGCCCCCCATGGCACACAGATCCTCTTTCTCCGTCTCATTTTGTGATGCGATCCACAGGCAAGGGCGGAACGCTTTGGTAGATGCATCAAAGTGGCCAGAAGTGTGGCCCAACAAGGTGGTGGGAGAGGCAATGCAAGCTCGACTATTCCAGGAAACGCAAAAGAATGGGTGCACAATATTACCTGACTGCAGAAGAAAAGTCGATGCAATTGCCTGGGCGCTCAGTGCGAGTGTGTGAGTGAGCAAAATGCCAGCGATCACCCAACCAGCTCCTCGAGTGGCGGGTTCGAAGACCAGGAAGGGCGACCTAGCCTAATCAACCAACGTGTGTGTCAGTCTGGCCGTGGGCTAGTGGAGACTGGGATTGAGTGCGTGCTTGTAAGGGTTTAGGTCCGAGTCCCGGTCTGAGTCTGGTGGTAGTGCCTCTTTAGTGCAAGTCAGTCACTCAGTTGACACGGTTGAGCATACCTACTGGTGACTGGTTCATACCGTTCCCATAAGCGGTCAAGTGGGCGAAACCCTGCGCGACTCTGGACAGCAAGGTTCCTCTGGTTATAGGGATGGCTGCGAAATTGTCATTCAGTCTTCAGCCTACTTTCCGCGATACCTGTCACCTCACTATCCAGGTTGTCCATTTACAGTGTTTGTCAAGCACATACACCAAGATGGGGCCCCTGTTAGCATCGAGGAGAGTGGGGTAAAGTGCCAAAATTTATTTGTCATTCAACAGTCATCCACCACAGTCGCTACGTCTTTTGAGGGTAGAGGCGGGTGGTTGTCAAGCCAACCGTTCTCCGGAGTCATGCAGCCTGCAATAAGGACAGGAAGCGTGATAGGCATGCGCAAGCATTGAGGTGCAATACTCGGAGTAGGTGAGGGAGTTGGTGAAATGCAGAGGCTTGGGAGAAAGTTCATGCAAGTGCTAGAGCCATGGCAACGAAAAGGGCTGTACTTACCCTCACTTCACCGCTGCAGATTCTGTGTTCACGTGCATATGGTCCATTCATCCAAATGCGAACGCAAACGGTGGCAGTAGCGGTTTTTACTAGCTGCGGAAACGTGAAGACGTGAGTTGTTCCTCGGAAAATAAAGGCAGCTTCTTTCAGAATCTCGTTGGCTGTACAACTGACATGATAGCCAATGACAATCGCGCCCAATCCGGTAGGCCTTTGCCAAGTCACTCGCACCTTGTGAGGGCCGATTATCTCCACCTTTACCAGCCCGTTGGCCTCACGTCCTGCACAAACGAAAATGCATGCAAATGTGTGCATTAGTATGGGCGAGTAATAGAGCTGCATTTGCCCCAGTACGCTCCACGCGCCCCCATTTTAAGTGCGGTGGAAGCATACTGCTCAAGCATCAGGACGAATGCATGATGAACCCGCGTCTATCGCTCCACGCACTGATGGATCGGGTGAAACACTATGAGGCATCGGCCAGCGCAAGGAAATGAAAGTGTCTACTCATTGGCACCAGGTCGACGTGACCTTGCTAAGGTGGTATGTGAGGTGGTGTGATTTGGGGCGGTACAAGGGAGTGGAAGCAGAGAAGTCACTTCTAGCACCCTTTGGCTATTCGTGTGTTGAGAAACACGTGCCATGCTGGCCGGATTGAGTAATTTGGCGAAAACGCTCATTTGCTAGATGCATGCACCCAGGTGTTGATAACAGTGAAGCATGTGAATNGTTGAATAATTTGGCGAAAGCGCTCATTTGCTAGATGTATGCACCCAGGTGTTGATAACAGTGAAGCATGTGAATGCGTCTTACCTGCTGTGAGGGTGAAAGCGCCGTGGAAGAGTAGAGCTGCCAAGAGCATGAAGCACAGTGGAAGGGACATCTCTCCTGCTCCTCTAGAAAAGACACAACTTGGTTTGACAACCCACACGCGTGTGCTTATATGCATGAAGTCTAGTGATGTAGGCCAATGGAGTGGCCTACTCCTGACCTACGAGGCTGCTGGCGCACTCACACGCACGCCGCGGAACCACACGCATTGCTGGGTCGTCGGAGCGATTGCGTTGGTGTTCTCTGGTGCAGTAGCCTTCACCTCACCCTCTCTTGTGAGTTTCTCTCACTTGGTTTGATCAGCTGCGATGCTGGGGGCACTAGGACCACAAAAGTAGATGGGGGTGGAGCGGTGAAATGGGTGCATGCATGCTACCAGCTGCGGTGATTGTAGGAACCGACGCAGAGGCTTTGGTGTGCTCACTGCGAAGGTGGTGGGAGGTCCTCCTTGCAGATACTCCCTCTATCCCATCGAGAAAACTGTACTTCCTGAGTGACGCCTCTAAATCGGCACATCTGCCAAGCCTTCATTGTGCGTAGTGTGGCGCTTATGAGTGCCTCGCTTAGCATTTCGTCTCATTTGCTGTGGTCAGGAGCATGGCAGGAGATAGTGGTTATGAGTTGGGGAGAGGTGCGTGGCGGTGGTCAAGGCACGTCCCTTGATGCTCATTCTAGAATCATCCGGTGAATCCTTAGTCGTAGGTCAGCATGTGATTTCGCGGGACGACTAGACCAACTACAATGCAAAGCGCCACAGCTACCGCCACAACTCACCTGTGGGTCGAGCACATTCAGCATCTCTGCAGACCTCCGGTTGCGTGCTCCGTCACCACTGTGGGCTATGAAATCGCCTGAGTGGAGTGACAGAAGTGGCTTCAATATGAAGGCTTGCCCTTGAAGCATCAGCCAATACGAAAAGTAGGAGGGAGGGAAAGGGCGCAAGTGAGTGCAAGAGAGTAGACGAGAAATGGATGAAAAGCTGACAAACTCTGCATCCACGAGCTTCTTTTGGGAAGGAGTTGCAGGTTGTCTACTACGTGGCAGGGCCAGTTAGCATCACCAAGTAACTCACGCATCACGAGTTGCTGAGATGGGCAGGCAGCAGTTTCACCGCCTCTTAATCAGTGATGAAGGCAGACCCCAGGTCACCAGCTACATCACCATGGAGGGTGGAGCGGAGGAAAATAAACAATTGGGTGAAGTGGGTGCAGAAGACGGAGAATGCGATGAGAGCATAGAGGTGAGTGAGTATGCGAATGCGTGAGAAGCCAAAGTGCATTGGTGAGCGTAACTTGGCTTGGTGCAGCAGAGGCGGAGACAAAGGGAGCACCTTGTGAGGGTTCAAGTCCTCAACGCTCTTCAATGATTCAGTTGGGGTTGGAAGGCGAAGTGAGAAGTGATGAGGATTGATGTGAAAACAGAGAGCACACTTCGTGATTTCAAGAAGAGGCCACACATTGCTTAAAACTGGGCGTTGATTAGGAGCACTTGAGCCCAGGGGAGTTAATGCTTGCAGAGAGAGGCGCACACGTCGACGAATTGTGAACTGAAACACCAACCGCACAACGGCTCGAGTGTAGTGTTGGGGAAGAAGGGAATCAGACCGTGGTCATAAGTAAGCTAACATTCAGTGTAGGTACGTGGCCACTCAGCCAGGAAATGTCACTCTTTCTCCACTAGGCTATGAGCCTCCATTTGCTCTACTGAACAGGACGTCACACCCATCGACCACTCCGATCACATGGAGGCCTCAAGCTGCAATATTTTAACTTCCAAAGAACCANATTTGCTCTACTGAACAGGACGTCACACCCATCGACCACTCCGATCACATGGAGGCCTCAAGCTGCAATATTGTTGACTTTCAAAGAATCACGTCTTGATGAAATACTGATAGACATCCCCGGGTAACATGGCTCCATGTTCGACTGCATTCAATGTCAAGCGGCTGTGCCTTTCCTTCGCGCCCTGGCCTCCGCTTCATGCCAATTGCCTCCCAGACCTTCCTTACGTCGGTGAGCAGTGTGCTTAGCTACATCACACCACTTCACACCACTTCCTACCACATCGACGCGCACTCGGTGCACTACTTTCACAAGCCACTCAGACCTAAAACCCCACAGGCACCACTCAATCCCAGCCTCCACTAGCCCACAGCCACATTGGCACACGCACGTTGGTTGATTAGGCTAGGTCACCCAAGTAGCAGACCAACGCCAAGTGAATCACGCACCACGAATCGCCAAGAGGAGCAGTCAGCTACTTCGCCTCCTCCTAATCAGTGGTGAATGCAGGCCTCAAGTCACCAGCTACATCAGCACCCAAGTTAGGTTGTGAGAGGAATTAAAAGCTGGATGTGGGTAAGAAATGATGGAGAATGTTGTGAAAGAATAGGGGTGAGTGGGTGAACGCGTGAGCAGCCAACGTGGACTCGTAGGCCTACGTGGGCTTCGTGTAGACGTATGTGCATGGACCATGTGATGCGTGCACGCAGCATGATGAAATAGCAATTCATGCTTGGCATGCTTGACTGCCTCTACCCACGGTGCCCAGGAGTCATGCAGTCGGCACCCATCCACCCACTAACTTTGCCCATCGAAACACCGCCTAATTTCCCGCCGCACTCCCAGACATCACTGGGGCAGGGAGTTGCACTCATAGCTGACCAAATCGGCTCCGCGTGATATGTTGAGTTGGCTGTGCTTTCCGGCAGTCGAAACAAATAACCTGGAAATGGGTTATGACGACTTGGGCTGCCAAGTCAGGCGGTGTTGCTTTCTGAGGAATAAATATCGTTCAATGATGGCAACTCGCAAATCACTCATGTGCGCGATGACAAGAACATGGCAGCAAAGCAATCCACTCATCCATCACCTATGGCCTGCACACCACTCACTTCCACCTCCGCCCGTGCACCTGAACATGCATCCACACACTCAACCACTTCATTGTCTCCGGAAGCAGCCCCAGCGAAGCATTTAACACCCTCCTTCCATTTCGCACGCCTACCATCTATGTGCGGTGCATGAACACGGCTTGGAGATTGCGGCATTCCACGACAGGCAGTCGAGGCCTCGATCGCTTCTACATTTACCCAAAAAGGCTTTAGAAATGAGGAGTGCAGGCTAATATTTAGGATGGCGTGAATGTGGTCTGATGGATTAGGCGCAGATAATTAATAGGTGTCTTCGAGCTACACGTCACCCTCCTCATTCGCGCCACATCTAGGCCAGATTTATCGCCAATCACGTCTCATAGCTGAATGCCACTTGATATTCTCGTCACCTCTAATCTCTAATCGGTAAGTGAGGTGGAATGTTAGGTGAAAGGATTGCAAGGGAGAGGGATGTAGGTAGAGAGGGATCAAAATGGATGGTTGACTGATGGACGGGTACTGGGATGGTGAAAGAATGGATAAGATAATGGAGGAGGAATATGGGGTGAATAGAACGAGACAGTGGGGAATGAGAGGTAGTTTGGCGAGTGAATTTGTGAGCAGAGAATGCCACTTGATATTCTCGTCACCTCTAAGCCCTAATTCGTCATCTTGCACGCCTTCCAGGAAGACGTGTATCTCATTCCTGCCCTCTAATCCACTCCTTGCTTAATCGCAATGGATGCTTTCACGTAAATGCGCTTCGAGTCCTTCTTGCTGCCTCTAATCCGTTAGTTTTCCTCCTTCCTGTCTTCCAAGCGCATCCATCTCTACCTACTTTTGTACCCTTTGCTCTTCTCCTGTAGTCTTCCTGTCCTCCATGTGCACCTGTCCCCAATACTTCTCCTCCTTCACTGCTCCGGCGACAGCTTTCTGGGCTAAAGCGATGAAGGGGAGAGCAGCTGCGAGATCCATACTCCCCATGTGCTAGATTTCGATGATTGCCGGCTAGTCATTTAGAGGTCTGGTGTCTCGTCACCCGACCTCGCACACGATCGGTGACGATGATGCCTGACCAAACATGGAGTGGGATTGCGGCAGCATATTGTGCGGCTATCCTCCACTCACAAGGCACAGTGATTGCATGAAGTGTGGAGGCCTGCAGCAAGTCATGGGGTGTAGCGCCTCCTCACCTCACCAGCATAAACAGGTGACACGGGAGAGACACAACCGCGGTCCTCCATTGGAATCACTCTAGATGCAGAGTGAGCAGCGAGGCGGTGCACTGCGAGGCGTTCGCGCTGCTAGTTTATTGTATCGCGAGAGGGAGAGAGGGAGTGACAAGAGTATCGCGAGAGGGAGAGAGGGAGTGACAAGCTTTCCCTCCACTACACTCAATGTCTGCCTTGCGTGTCGTGGACGATGTCATCTAAGCATCAATCTTCACGAGCGTTGGCCACAGTGACACTGGTGGCAGAGGAGATGTGTGCTTGTTTGTTCGTAAACGAAGGTTTCCACTAGTGCCGAAGACTGTAGGCGGGTTCATTAAGGTAAGCTGTGGCCCAATGTAGCAGCGTAAGTTCCTGTGAAACAGGCTTCAGTGCAAAAAGCATGCCTGAACCGAAGTATTTGCCAAACCCTGTAAGTGTGAATGGGGTTGTTGTGGTGCAATGAGTGAATGCAGATCCACCAGTTGCGGTGGTTGTGAGATTCAACGCAGAGCCTGACGTGTTCCCTGTGGAAATAGTGAGAGATGGACTTTGCGTACACTGCATCCACTCTGTCTAGAAAGGAGCATGTCTTGCGTGACGTCTTCAAGACTTGAACATCTGCCAACGCTGTACTGTACATATTGTAACATTTACGACTATCCCATTTAGACTTAGTGTCGCAGATTTTGTGGTCAAGTTCATGGCAGGAGAGAGTGGTTATAAGTTGACGAAAGATCCGTGGAAGTGGTGAATAGGTGTTGTTTGAAGCCCCTGCCAAAGTTACACGGTTGATTACAAGTCAACTGGCAGCTTTTGATTAAACGGCATGACCAGGCTAGCTTCATCGCAAAGCGACACAGCCACAGCCACAGCAACAAAGCCACTGCGGGAAAGGCACATTGATGATTTCTCGAAACTCCCACTTACGTGCCTCCATCAACAACCAGCCAAAGCGACGCCATTTGATGGTCTGGTGAGTAATGAGGCCGTTCGTGGAAGCTGATGCGTGTCATGACATGTGCACCGTGTAAGAGTCGACTACCTCCTCTTTCGCATCTTGCAAAGCACGCGGACCTATGCAAAGTAGGAATTAGCATGCCCGTCCTTATGTCTGGAAGTGACATGAGTGTCTGTCGTCGCAAATGTCAACTCAAGTGTTCTGATGTGAACGCGCATGCATGTGGCAATGTCAGCAGCAGGAGGAAGGAAAGTACACAACCGAGCATCCGAGAGTGGGTGAGAAGTGGATGGAAAGAGGACCAGTGCTACATCTTACGAGCCTCTCATGGGAAGGAGTTGCAAGTTGTTTGTCTGATGACAGCGCTAATTGCCAACATCAACTGAATCACGCACCACGAGTCGTAAAGACGAGTGAGGTCATTGATGAATGCAGAGCTTAGGTCACCAGCTCTGTCCGCATCCAAGTTACATTGGAGGAGGAATCAGGAATGCGGATGAATATGAGAAATGATGGAGAATGTAGTGAAAGCATGCAGGTCAGTGGGTGAACGTATGAGAAGCCAACGTGGAGGTGCTAGCATAATCCATGTGATGTGCATGGAGGTGCTAGCATAATCCATGTGATGTGCGCACGCAGAATGATGAAATGGCAAATGATGTTTGGCATGCTTGACTGCCTCTCTACACGGTGTTTGGGAGGCGTACTGTTGACACCCGCCTGCTCACAAATTCACTCGCCAAACTACCTCCCCATTCCCCACTGTCTCGTTCCATTCACCCCACATTCCTCCTCTATCATCTTATCCATCCTTCCACCATCCCAGCACCCGTCCATCAGTCAATCTTCCATTCTGATCCCTCTCTACCTACATCCCTCTCCCTTGCCACCCTTTCACCTAATATTCCATCTCACTTACCATCGGACCCACTTCCTGCGTTCATGCACCGATTGCTTCCTTTATCCATCCCTTTATTCAGGTGCCTTCCCTTTACCCCTCTCAGCATCCAACCACCCGCTTTGCAGCACATCTGTCCACTTTTCTGTCACTATGCACTGCATGCATTTCATTCGCCAGTAATCATCCCCAGTCCTTCACCATGCACAGCAATCCTCTCTCACCATCGTTGATGGTGCTCTCGCCCACACGACTGCTGCTGCAATGTGGCTATCTTATCTCGCCCTTCCATCGCAGCCGCTCCATGCGTTTGGGGTGGAGCTGCTAGACACCATCCACTTGTCGTTACCAGAATAGACCTAACAGTAAGATGTAGTGCGAGTGCTTCTGAAGTCCTCCTCAATTCAATCCACATTAATACTGGCGCTGGCGGATGTAGTACCTTGTGATGATAGCAGTGTAGAGAAGGAGGGAAGGATAAAGCGGATGAGATAGGGCAGGGTGGGGGGAGACTAACAGCGTGGGCCAGGGCGGAGGGGAGTGTGGAAGACAACGCGAACGGTGGGTAGGGAGGTGCAGAAGTGGTGGGTATGAAGCAACCAGGAATGGCGCTATCTGCAATGAGGTGCCCTGCTGACGTTAAGGTGAGAGGGGTGTGGACAAGCACGCACCGGTGCCTGCCAACCACTGACTGGGTGGTGGAAGTGTGTGCGTTTCCTAGTCCAGTCATCTAAGCATTGCTCCACCACGAATTTGTCCGTCGCACCTCCACCAGACCATGCATCTCCTGTGATAGTAGGCGAATGGTTCTTTCCGATAAGCAGTGACGTTGACCAAGTGGTAACCTCATCTAAGATGTTAAACCAAATAGGACGTAGTGCCCTCAAAATAACCTAGAAGACATGTGGATTGTAGTTGATGACAACTTAGCCATAAAACAGTGGTAAGAGAAGTCTTAGCAAAGGTACAGAGGCAACTTTGTGTGATTTGGAACTGTCCTTGCATCCGTTGCTCCGCTTCCCTCTCCCCCTCTTTATCCACTCAGCCATCGGCTATTCACTCATGATCCCGAAGCTGAGCATTACATATACACCTTGCATTCAAGCCTACATGGTCACTTGCTTACCTACTTACTCATCCTTTGCCTTTTTGCCCACGATCTCACTTACCCCTCCATATATCCATTTGTCCATCCATCCCTCCCATTCACCATCCACACGCCCTTCCTTTGCCACTTCTTCCATGCAGCCATTACCTTGTGCACCACACAAGGCATCAACCAAGGACAAGTGGCTCGATAGGTAGCATCGCTCAGGGCCCTTTTACCAATAAGCGGTATGCAGAAATATCACGAGAATTTGTCAGAAGTTGGAAATGAAGTGTTTACACATACTCGGTGCTGTGCCGCTATTTCTATTGGCATGTAGTGCAAATACCTGAGCAGTGAAGGCAGGGGAATAAAATGTGCAAGTTAAATACATGTGAAAAGCAGGACAAAAGATGATAACCTAATCTAGACGGTGTAAGAGACAAAGAGGAGCAACATAGACACGAGCACTTAGGAGATATTCATTAAGTATCTTGCATCTACGCCACCAAACATCCCTTTACATATTTATGCCTATTTTAATTCGCTGACCCGATTCAGATGAGTGAATTCTCTCAGAGAATAAAAAAATTGGAAGAGATCCATTTGTTTTAGCACATTTGCTCCAGCTGCATTTGCAGTAACCGCGCAACCCAAACGCGTGCGCACATAGATGGTAGGCGTGCGAAATGGAAGGAGGGTGGTAAATGCTTCGCTGGGGCTGCTTCCGGAGACAATGAAGTGGTTGAGTGTGTGGATGCATGTTCAGGTGCACGGGCGGAGGTGGAAGTGAGTGGTGTGCAGGCCATAGGTGATGGATGAGTGGATTGCTTTGCTGCCATGTTCTTGTCATCGCGCACATGAGTGATTTGCGAGTTGCCATCATTGAACGATATTTATTCCTCAGAAAGCAACACCGCCTGACTTGGCAGCCCAAGTCGTCATAACCCATTTCCAGGTTATTTGTTTCGACTGCCGGAAAGCACAGCCAACTCAACATATCACGCGGAGCCGATTTGGTCAGCTATGAGTGCAACTCCCTGCCCCAGTGATGTCTGGGAGTGCGGCGGGAAATTAGGCGGTGTTTCGATGGGCAAAGTTAGTGGGTGGATGGGTGCCGACTGCATGACTCCTGGGCACCGTGGGTAGAGGCAGTCAAGCATGCCAAGCATGAATTGCTATTTCATCATGCTGCGTGCACGCATCACATGGTCCATGCACATACGTCTACACGAAGCCCACGTAGGCCTACGAGTCCACGTTGGCTGCTCACGCGTTCACCCACTCACCCCTATTCTTTCACAACATTCTCCATCATTTCTTACCCACATCCAGCTTTTAATTCCTCTCACAACCTAACTTGGGTGCTGATGTAGCTGGTGACTTGAGGCCTGCATTCACCACTGATTAGGAGGAGGCGAAGTAGCTGACTGCTCCTCTTGGCGATTCGTGGTGCGTGATTCACTTGGCGTTGGTCTGCTACTTGGGTGACCTAGCCTAATCAACCAACGTGCGTGTGCCAATGTGGCTGTGGGCTAGTGGAGACTGGAATTGAGTGTGTGCCTGTAAGGCTTGAGGTCTGAGCGAGTCTAAAACTCCTTCCCAAATGAAACTCGTGAAAGTAGTGCACCGAGTGCGCATTGATGTCGCAGGAAGTGGTGTGAAGTGGTGTGATGTAGCTAAACACACTGCTCACCAACGTAAGGAAGGTCTGGGAGGCAATTGGCATGAAGCGGAGGCCAGGGCGCGAAGGAAAGGCACAGCCGCCTGACATTGAATGCAGTCGAACATGGAGCCATGTTACCCGGGGATGTCTATCAGTATTTCATCAAGACGTGATTCTTTGAAAGTCAACAATATTGCAGCTTGAGGCCTCCATGTGATCGGAGTGGTCGATGGGTGTGACGTCCTGTTCAGTAGAGCAAATGGAGGCTCATAGCCTAGTGGAGAAAGAGTGACATTTCCTGGCTGAGTGGCCACGTACCTACACTGAATGTTAGCTTACTTATGACCACGGTCTGATTCCCTTCTTCCCCAACACTACACTCGAGCCGTTGTGCGGTTGGTGTTTCAGTTCACAATTCGTCGACGTGTGCGCCTCTCTCTGCAAGCATTAACTCCCCTGGGCTCAAGTGCTCCTAATCAACGCCCAGTTTTAAGCAATGTGTGGCCTCTTCTTGAAATCACGAAGTGTGCTCTCTGTTTTCACATCAATCCTCATCACTTCTCACTTCGCCTTCCAACCCCAACTGAATCATCGAAGAGCGTTGAGGACTTGGACCCTCACAAGGTGCTCCCTTTGTCTCCGCCTCTGCTGCACCAAGCCAAGTTACGCTCACCAGTGCACGTTGGCTTCTCACGCATTCGCATACTCACTCACCTCTATGCTCTCATCGCATTCTCCGTCTTCTGCACCCACTTCACCCAATTGTTTATTTTCCTCCGCTCCACCCTCCATGGTGATGTAGCTGGTGACCTGGGGTCTGCCTTCATCACTGATTAAGAGGCGGTGAAACTGCTGTCTGCCCATCTCAGCAACTCGTGATGCGTGAGTTACTTGGTGATGCTAACTGGCCCTGCCACTTCTCGTCTACTCTCTTACACTCACCTGCGCCCTTTCCCTCCCTCCTACTTTTCGTGGATCGCGGTGCTTTGCAAGATGCGAAGAAGGGAGTGGTCGCCTCGCACACGGTGCACATGTTGTGACATCCACCAGCTCAAATCACCAGCCCCTTTCTTGGCTACACCATCAGAAGGCGTCTCCCTGGCTGATGCTTCAAGGGCAAGCCTTCATATTGAAGCCACTTCTGTCACTCCACTCAGGCGATTTCATAGCCCACAGTGGTGACGGAGCACGCAACCGGAGGTCTGCAGAGATGCTGAATGTGCTCGACCCACAGGTGAGTTGTGGCGGTAGCTGTGGCGCTTTGCATTGTAGTTGGTCTAGTCATCCCGCAAAATCACATGCTGACCTACGACTAAGGATTCACCGGATGATTCTAGAATGAGCATCAAGGGACGTGCCTTGACCACCGCCACGCACCTCTCCCCAACTCATAACCACTATCTCCTGCCATGCTCCTGACCACAGCAAATGAGACGAAATGCTAAGCGAGGCACTCATAAGCGCCACACTACGCACAATGAAGGCTTGGCAGATGTGCCGATTTAGAGGCGTCACTCAGGAAGTACAGTTTTCTCGATGGGATAGAGGGAGTATCTGCAAGGAGGACCTCCCACCACCTTCGCAGTGAGCACACCAAAGCCTCTGCGTCGGTTCCTACAATCACCGCAGCTGGTAGCATGCATGCACCCATTTCACCGCTCCACCCCCATCTACTTTTGTGGTCCTAGTGCCCCCAGCATCGCAGCTGATCAAACCAAGTGAGAGAAACTCACAAGAGAGGGTGAGGTGAAGGCTACTGCACCAGAGAACACCAACGCAATCGCTCCGACGACCCAGCAATGCGTGTGGTTCCGCGGCGTGCGTGTGAGTGCGCCAGCAGCCTCGTAGGTCAGGAGTAGGCCACTCCATTGGCCTACATCACTAGACTTCATGCATATAAGCACACGCGTGTGGGTTGTCAAACCAAGTTGTGTCTTTTCTAGAGGAGCAGGAGAGATGTCCACTAGAGGAGCAGGAGAGATGTCCCTTCCACTGTGCTTCATGCTCTTGGCAGCTCTACTCTTCCACGGCGCTTTCACCCTCACAGCAGGTAAGACGCATTCACATGCTTCACTGTTATCAACACCTGGGTGCATGCATCTAGCAAATGAGCGTTTTCGCCAAATTACTCAATCCGGCCAGCATGGCACGTGTTTCTCAACACACGAATAGCCAAAGGGTGCTAGAAGTGACTTCTCTGCTTCCACTCCCTTGTACCGCCCCAAATCACACCACCTCACATACCACCTTAGCAAGGTCACGTCGACCTGGTGCCAATGAGTAGACACTTTCATTTCCTTGCGCTGGCCGATGCCTCATAGTGTTTCACCCGATCCATCAGTGCGTGGAGCGATAGACGCGGGTTCATCATGCATTCGTCCTGATGCTTGAGCAGTATGCTTCCACCGCACTTAAAATGGGGGCGCGTGGAGCGTACTGGGGCAAATGCAGCTCTATTACTCGCCCATACTAATGCACACATTTGCATGCATTTTCGTTTGTGCAGGACGTGAGGCCAACGGG
>LWMK02000182.1:0-36327 GCA_001693075.2 Taenia saginata
TACAACGACCCGCCCCTTTATATTAACTCTAATATAACAAGGGAAGCAGAATTCGAAGTGAGAGTAGAAGCACGAACAGGAGAGGGATGATGGGGTGAAGAGGAAATGGAGCAGTTCTTCGCGCTGAGAGCAGCATGGCACCATTACGGGGAAGGCGAAATTCAGTGGGAATTCACTTCTTTCTCATTGCAGATGTTTCCGAGTTAAATAATGACTATGCAGACTTGGTCGGTGTGGAGGAAGTCTATTCAGTAAAGAGTGCGCATTGAAATTGCTGTAAGTAATGAGGCAAGCGAGTCAATGAGAAATTCGCTTGCGNGTAAGTAATGAGGCAAGCGAGTCAATGAGAAATTCGCTTGCGCATGAACGAGTCGCGTTCCGCAAAATGCACAAAGGTAATCAACAACGTAGTCAATTTATCCGCTAAGCTGGAAGCGCCATTTGAGCTCTGAACGTCTTGCCAAACATTCTACGCATGGTAATTATGAGAGGCACTGTGAAAATGCTGATAGCACTGGAGACGCGACGGTTGCTTGCCCTCACATGCCTCCTCTTTGTTTATGGACAGCTCATTCGACCCCGCCCTCAGTGCATCTGGACTAGGCATATTGCCTGACCGCAAAGGACGATCGCATTTGGTAAGGCTTACGTGGCTGCTTCGTAGGCACTCTTATTAGGATCTCTCCTTGCAGGACATTACTCAAACTCAAATCCTTGTCAGATGCTTTCGCTGCCGCTGCTGACACTGACATGGATGTGGACGACAATGCCAATGCCTTCGCTACGATGCTTTGCATCTGCCAGCATTCCCACCTCTACGCGAAGCTGAAGTCTCACCTTCCCCTTCTGCCTGCTGCTTGCCAAGTTTTACAACGACCCGCCCCTTTATATTAACTCTACTATAACAGGGGAAGCAGAATTTGAAGTGAGAGTAGAAGCACGACCAAGAAAGGGATGATGGGGTGAAGAGGAAATGGAGCAGTTCTTCGCGCTGAGAGCAGCATGGCACCATTACGGGGAAGGCGAAACTCAATGGGAATTCACTTCTTTCTCATTGTTGATGCATTCGAGTTAAACAATGACTATGCAGACTTGGTCGGTGTGGAGGAAGTCTATTCAGTAAAGAGTGCGCATCGAAATTGCTACAATTAATGAGGCAAGCGAGTCAATGAGGAATCCGCTTGCGCATGAACGAGTCGCGTTTTGCAGAATAGTACTGTCGAAGGCAGCACCATGGGTGGAAGCAAAGAGAGGTAAAGAACCAGTGGGCAGCTTCTCAGAATTTGGCACTTCAAAAAGAGCGAGTAAATTCCGACGCGCAGTACATTGACTGCTTTAGTGATTAATTAAAATGAACGACTAATCAGTCAGTCAATAGTGGATGATGGCCTTGTGGTTTCAACAGTCGTTGCTGTTGTGAATGTGAGCATGATGAGCGTCTGTGGACGCAAGGTAGAGTCACTCTGAAGTTGCAGTTAGTCTGTGTGGTAAGATGGAGCGTGGAGAAGACTTTAATGTCAACCCGCACTTCCCGTCTTATCATTTGAGAGGCAAATCAGTGACAGTGAGTTCATTTGCTGGCTAATAGGGAAGAGGAGAGGAGGGAGGAAAAGAAAATAGATACGGAGGACGCGAAAGCGAAATGAGTGATGGGAGAATAATTAGCTGCCATTCTGCGTTTTTGTTAAATGGTATGGATTTCATCCCATCTGCCGGTACTCCTACATCTTCCTTACCTACTGTTGCGCTCAGCCACGTCAAGCGTCTTTTTACATTCGAGCTTGCTAAGTGTAAGAACTCTTTGCTTGACTCCGTCTGACTAGGTGCCATTTTGAAAGCATTTAACCAATGGTTTTAAGTTACTTGAGCTTTATTTGGCATTTGTACAACATCAAGAGCTGTTAAAAGCGTTGAATGGAGTCTGCTTAATCTACTAGGAAAGGGGTAAGTCCTTTCAACGCTACTTTCTACCTGTATCGCACTGCCATTTCTTGTTCACGCAAGTATTTAGAGCCTAATCAACCTACTAAAAGTTCTTTCATGCACAAATTAACTGGATGTATGCCTCCCCTTATAGGATATCTGAATTCAATTTCTAGATTTCAACGGAAAACACAACAACATTCCTCATCAATAAACGCTATTGAAATACAAGCAAGTGCTTAGAAAGAATTTAGTCAAGGTTGCTTTTCTATCGCACCAAGTCGTAAGAAATGATTCGTGCAAAGGAGTGCCTAGAATACCGCATAGCATTGTTAGACGATGAATAATGTGAGCCATACCTGCAGTGAGCTAAGGTGACCCATTTTCAGATTTAAAGGTGATAGTTACGTCGAATAGAGGGAGAACATTAATGTTATTGTAATACTTTGTTTGTTCGAACTGCCGGTTTCGGTCACTTGGGTGGCCATATTGTACTGAGCCGGTTGGCTGGCCTTTGGGCCGTGCCAACAGCCCCCAAGCCCTCTGTTCTCGGAATATATATATTCTGCCCTAGTACTGCGCCTTCTCTTACCTTAAAGGGAGCCTCGGGTTGCTACGGTTATATTCTATTTGATGGCGAAAATTTAACAAATGCAAATAAAATTTTTTTCATTTAATAGGAGCATATACATATACGTCAGATAAAATCTACTACACAAATTTTAATGCAAAAACAGGCGCAAACAATTTTGTAGTTTTCAAGACAGACGTCAACTGGATATCGTAAATCATATCACCTAAACAAGTGTTTTAGCTAACCATTTCGCTCACCACTTTCAAGGTCATCAACGGTAACTGCGTTGGTCTCGTTGGCATGTTAAGTCTGTTGCTACACTGCAACGTCAGAAATGGGTCGCATGTTTCCAAAAATTGCCCTACCTACAGGGAATTAATTCGTGAAATGGCTTTGAGAAAACGAATTTCACAAAAATGTTTCGCGTCTGAATGCAGTACAATATCACTCATAGGCACTTTAACAACCGATTCGGAACCAGGATTCCGCCTTCGGGATCACTTTACACATGAAATGGGTAAGAATAAATTGCATTTATGGTTTTCTATCATAGTATATGTGCACAAATTAGCGGTAGTCATTTACTGGACATATCAACCTTACTCTTCATTTCTAAGATTCTATACGAGTTGCCGCAATACCTAAAAGTGTAAACTACGTTTAGAATACTAGTGAGTTTAAGTCACTTAACTGCCTGGGGTTTGTGGCTGGAAGCCATCTAGCCAAATCGAGATAAGGTTTGAACCACGAACGAGCTGCGTACCGCATTCCACCGCCATAGGAAAGACCTGAATGTTGTTGGTTTTGACTGGTGGCTTAGGTCAGTGTGTGCATCTAAGCTTAAATGCGCAGTGTTTAAAGCTTCTTCTACGTCGACCTACAACTTGCTTTGGCATCAAAAGGAAAGATTGAGCAGCAAGTGCTGGCTTATTCCCGTTTCAGTGAAGTGTGATTCAATTGTAAGACGTGTCATAGTTAGGACGGGCTGCACAAACACATATTCGCAATCTATTTGCTTGGTTTTTATATGCAATTACTCGGCTTCGCACTAAGCTCATTCTTCCATTGCTGGTACCTGTGCAATATTNTTGCACTAAGCTAATTCTTCCAGTGCTGTTACCTATGTAATTTCTCGTGTTATACAAAAACCATAGATTTGCCCGATAGTCAACAAGCCTAGTTTAGTAAAAAGAAAACTAAAATAACACAAGCATCTAGAGCTGCGCTGTGTTCCGTCTACTTATACCCAGAACTGATCAGAATTAAATCAAAGCAGCTCATTCCATTCATTAATCACTTGTGGCAGTTCTCGTCTAGGTTGGCACAAAAATGGAAATGCACGAATGCATGCACGTAAAAAATTCGCATTCATTTGTGACCAGAATTAGTTCAACTGGAAAGTCAGATGCATGCTTCGTCCTATGAATGCCTTCAGCAAGGACTTAGAGCGAAACTATTTTCTCGCCCTTGTGATTGCAAATTGATCAGAAATGAAACTCAGGATCCCACTCCCTTCTACAATTGTTTGCGGCGATTCTCGTTATAAGAGCTGACAATTTTGGTGCACCCAATATATAAAGCNTAGTAGCAGGGTGTCTTCTGTAACTGCTTGCGACATTTCTCATTTCGCGATGAGACGAAACAGGCACTGTCGAATTGTAGTGATTCCATTTTGTCAAAGAAATCAAAGAGAGCAAGGATATTAGGCTCTGTTCGTTAATACATGTTTATCAATGAAATGTCAGCCAGAATCTAGAATCAGCATCTTGTTCCCTCCTACAAAATGTTAGGGCAGTCCTCGTTTTCAAATCGGACAAGGTAGATGTGGCCAATGTGTGTGTTGTTCATTCTGTCAAGAAAAGCTGAGAAGCTATGTGTTTGGAGATGCGATATTTGCTATCCTTTCTAATGGGATATTGCACAGATCTTCAGTTTAGTGCCTTACTTACGTCTGTAAACTCTTGTGGCATTTCTCGTGATGAAATCTGTCAACGCAAGTGTGGCCAAAGCGCATATTGTCCATAGAAGAAATGAAAACTGCGAGAGTACGGTGACAAAGGAAAGGGTCAAAAAGAGGAAAGGTTTGTGCACCTATGGCAAAGCTGAGATGAATCTGATTTGATAAGTGCCGATGCGGATGCATGAGGCATAGGACAAAGGAAGCAAAGTGGATTAGGCTCAATCAGTGGGTACATTTTTAAAAACGAATTGATTGCATGAAGATGGCGTTATGTAGACCATATACTTTCGCCACAAAGCTTTTGCTTTCTCTTCCTTCCTACCCGCGATCAATCCGTGTGCCACTCTCATCGCTTTATTTCAATATCGTCACATCTGATATCCAGTGTGCCACTCACAATCACGAGATCACCCACAAAGTATACTGCTCAAAGCTCAGACCAGACGACACTGTGGGGCACCACGTGACACGGGCTACTAACCGATTCGCACGTGTTAGATCTGAACTAGTCCCTCACAAAACAAATAGTTGGATATGCTGTCCTACAAGTTGTGCCGTCTTCTAGTACTTATTTTGATTCGCAATGTTGCTGCAACCATTCGGTTATTTGTCGGTGCCTCTGTTCTGCTTCAGTTTCTCCCTGCCTGCGGTCGTCGCCTGCCCATCAATCTCTCTGTCACTCCCAGCTTCCTATCCCATGGTTTTAAAGGTGTTGGAAAGCAAAAACAGATTTATATTGTAGAAATTATGGGTAAGTTGTTCCACGAGACCCTCCTTCGATGCTAACATTCCTCCTCTTGCTTTATTCGCGTGTGTCATTTGCATAATATCAAACATGCTGTTCAGTGAAAATGACATTAAAATTTAAATCCATGATTGGCCTCTTTGAGTGTGCTATTCGAAAACATTCAAATTCCTTTCATTAAGCCAATTTCTTCATATTTTACTCAGTTGCGTGGCTAGATGAGTAGGTGGGAAATTAGTCTAGTAGTAAATGAAAGGAGGCAGGAAAAAGTGAAGAGTGCTGCACCACAGTTCTGTGAGGAGGTGTTCAAATGTGAACATTTCGAGTCACATTTTCTTCTTTTTAACCTTCTTCCTCCTATTCCCACGGATTCGCATACCCATCGCTGCTGTCTCAACTATTTCTTTGTCTCTTTCAGCTAAACGTTCATGTTCTTTGCTCGTACCGAAGTGGCGCCTGGGTCGCTATTGCCTCCGTAATGCAAGACAGCAATGCCTTCAAGCATGTGCTTAGGGGTGCGCATCAGATAATCACCCTTCTTATCTCAGTAGCAATCTTTGAGGGTGTGTTGCCGCTTTGCCAGACCAATTTCTACTACTCTAAGCCTACCGTGCTGCAGCACCAAGGGACCTACTGATGTACAATAAATTGACCAACATTCATGTTCAACTGTGGATGCACTGTAGTTCGATATGCAAGACTTGACTTGACTTGACTAGATTTGACCGGATCAAAACGAACGAGATTAGCCACCCATGATAGGTATGACAGGCATGGACAAAGCAGGATAGAGGAGAGTAGATAGAGCTATCTCATCTACCATGCATTCCGCATCCTCAGAGAGACCTTATTCGTCATTACTCTTACTTGGCCAATCGACTCAACGCAAATCATGCCACGTAAAATTGAGATCCTCTCTTCTTTTCTATCGCTGATGTTAAGCATAACGGCACCCGTATAAGAAGTAGGCCTGATGAGTCTTCGAAATAGGCGGACAGAAGTCCACTTGTCTGCGCCACTTTTATCATGCCTCTCGCCAACGCATCTTCGGTGAGTGGCCCTTTTGCCTCCTACTGCGACCATAAGCTCTCTGGTGTTGCGTCTTGCATTCTGCCGTACGGCTTGCGCTCCTCTCATTCTGGTCACCTCTAATTTCCCACTTTATTGACACGTGAGCGTCCTGCTCCTCTGCTTCCCTTACGTTTCTCTCACCTTTCCTTAGATCAAACCCAATAGCATTTCTCTCCTGCCTACCCCTATTACCCCCATTGTCTTCCAGCGCCCTTTCACCCAGACCAGATTAGGAGAGATTGGACTGGATCACAACTGCATCACGGTCTACCTAAAAACCAAATCTTGCTCTGAGATAGCTCGGCCTTGATTACCATCAGTTCCTAATTTCTATCTTTCCTTCTATCTCTTTAGTTTGTCCTGAACCACTTCGCCTCAATTCCGTCTCCTGATTCTACTTATCCTCCACTCATTCTCTCGAAAGCAAAGGCAAGCCCATTGCTCCTACTTCTTACTTCGTAATTTGTCCACTTATCGAATTCCCACCTGCTCATCTCACTGCCTAATTTCTTCCTCATTGCAGTTGTACTTTTTCCCGGTGCTGCACAAAAGCGGGTAAGAATGTGTGCTCCCACTCTAGACCACCTGCTTCGTTTCCACTGCTTGTCTGCGCCTACCTGTCCGTTTGCTTAAGTTTGTGTGTGCTGCTGCCCACATTTGTTTTCGTTCCAGAAAAACATGCAGGAACACGTGTGTGTGTGCTTGTGTGCTTGTGACTGCAGAGGGATATTCACCCCATTCTCGCCTTCCAACTTGTCCTTATGGTTCTAGGCAACGTAAGACCCCCCTTGATCGTCCGTAAGGTTGCTAATTGGTTGCTCATTTGATTTCAACCCCACCCTTTCTCAACACTCCATCACACACTAGCTAACTCGCTTCACTCCATTTAATTACTTTTCCCCTCCTGTGACTCCACTACTTTCCCTCTTATTCCAGATTGGAATGGACTCAGCACATGAAAATGGCAATTACCCTTTCGTCATGTTAAAGTAATTTGTCTCCTGCGAGCTGCATATAGAGCGTAGTGGGAAACAAAGGAGACGCGTACAGAAAATGCTTTGGAGTGGGGCATGAGAAAGGAGGCGCAGACAAGAGGGCTCCTCTACACCCATTTCAAAGGTGCCATCAGGCCTACTTCTTATGTGAGTACCATGATGCCTAATATCTGATGGGAAGGGAGAGAAGACTTCAATTTACAATGCGTGGAGTTGTGTTGAGTCGATCAGGTGGATTAAATTAGTGATGAGCTACTTTGAATGGTAACGTATGAGGCTCCTGTGAGGATGAGACATGCACGATAGATGTAAAATCGGCGACCAACCCCTAAAGATTGCTATTGGGCTAACGAAGGGAGAGTTCTGATTCGAGTCCCTAATCTTATCCCTGGAATAATTGCTGGCTTGAATCCCGAAAGACAATGGCTGCCTTTAGGCTTTTTGACAGTGGCGAAGCAACACTATTATTTGGGTGAAGGAAATGGGGAAAGGAATGAATGAGAGGCAAATAGATGAAAACCGTCTGAGTAGAAGTAGTAAGAATAGGGGTGGATAAAAGCGGATTGCAAATGGACATCGTGGGATGTTTCTGCGCAGTGCTGTGGTGCAGCCTGCTTTATTTCTTTCCAGCTTCCTACGGTCGATTTCTAAGTTATTTTTATACCCACTGTTTAAATAATACTCTCGAAGTGATCGGCCACAATTTCCTTCTTATGGGGCTTAAACTAAACACCAAATGCGATGATACTGAATTCACGCACGCAAATAAAATCAGGAAGAAGGAGGAGGTGTTGATATCATAACTTACCCCTAATTTCTACAACATCTACCTCTTTTAACACTTTCGATGTCTCTGGAACGGTGCAGTGAAAGAGTTGGTGTGATAAGGAGATTAGAAGTGTGGCGACAAAGTGCAGGATGAAAATGAAACTGCAGGAAAGGATAAAACGAAGTCGAGGGAGGCGCTGATAAATAAATGAATAACAAAAAGATGGCGCGGCGATGGATCGTTTTGAATCTAGCACCTCGAAAATCGGTCAGTAGCAGGTGCCGTAAGATGACTCGCAGTGCCGTTGGGTGTGGGTGTCAGACAATATTCCCTGTTGGTGGTTTTGTGGAAGCAGACATCACTCGACTTTGTTCTTTTCCGCCTTAAGTAAGCAGGCAAAGAGAATGAGGAGTGCTTTGATTTAAATGATCCACCTCTTCGAGTCTGCTTGTCCTCAAACCTTTCTTGGTGTTTTCTTTTGAGGCAGGTACATTTCGGGGATTATGGGACGATAAGAGCAAAGTGAGATATGAAACAAGTTGGAGAATGGGCTAATTATTCATAATCGAGCGTCTAGGCAAATTGTTGCCTTACACCAGATTGGACAATGGCGGATGTTGAACCGTTTTTGTGAAGACAACAGACATAATTGTCTAGCTGTAAGCGACAAAAGGGTAATAATGTGGGGCAGAAGCATGAAGTTTGTAGAGTAAAGCAGAGGCAGGGGTAGGGGACGGTCATTGCCAGATGTCTCTGCACCATGCTATGGCACTGCGCTCCTCACTTCTTCCTCACTTACTTCCATGCGTTCCCGGAGTTCTTCATTTACCCGTTCGCTTAGCCACCTATTTGAGTGGGGTATGTAAGGATTGACTTATAGAGGGAACACGAGTTTCTACGATACAACACACTTGAAGATAAGGTGATAATTTGAAGCACAGGAAGGTACTAGATGTAACGAAGCCGAACATGTGCATGTAAAATGTGTGCAACATGCTTGCAGGCGATGCCTAAACACAGCCTTCCCTGAAACACCTAACAGGTGCCAGCGATGTACTCACAGCGAACAGGAGAAATACGACTTTAAACAGCAGTTTAATGACAGCCTAGAATATAATAATATTATCTCTATCACGGCAAGTGTTCTTCGTAGAAAAGCAGAATTGCGTGTTCAAACTTGAGTTGCCAATCTTTTTGCATCCTGGTGGACCTAAATGCGTGAGTGACTTGGATCTGTTCCATCCCCCAATCAGATAAGCAGGCGACCAGCTCACTTGAGCAGGCGGCAAGAATAAATTAAGCGAGGGCGTCACGACGCTCACGAGACTTGCGTGGATGTGCCTTGCGGCCAACCAATGGACACGGGATCTGAGACGCCTAGTCGCCTTAGTTGCGGCTTCTTTACTAGTAACTGATTTGCTATGGGCTTGGGACGAGTAGCGGTGCATTCAGCCTAGCCAACAAAATATTCGACTAGACATTAAGGCGAAACTAAACAAGAGGGTGTTTTTAAAACTATTCCAAACGGGTCCACAAAACAATGATCTTCATGTGAGTAATATAAGAGGGCTGTTCTTGGATCGCGGACAAAAATCCAGTTGGCTATCTTTGAGCTAGCTTGCTAGCATGTTTCCTACACATAAGATATCAGTTTTTCCTTCAGTTGCAAAAACCATGAATATCCAACCATTTCGATTTAGAGGGTTGCGAGGAGTGCAGGGCTCCAATGGCCAGCCATATTGCAATAGCCAATTTGGAGACCTGTTGCGAAACTAGAACATAAAGTGAAATCTCAACGTTGCCCTGAAAGGCATCGACACTGTTGTCCAATTTGCTGTTGATAGACGCCTACCTGATTGGACAGAAAATAAGTGCAAATAACATAGGCCTACGTTTATTGCTGAAATTTCATTACATGGCTCCCAATTGTGAAAATTTGTGGGTTTAACAAGTCAAAAAGCGGAAACACGTCAATAAATGGATGAGCATAGATGGTTACAAACGAACTACTCCGCAAGTTTCAAATGCTTTTAACAAGCACATTGCAAAACCTTTTCAAAGGAGATCTCATAGGTGTTTTAATTATTTTGTTTCACAACTGCTAACTTCTTTTACTTTTGAATCGCACAGCCAATATTGCCAAATAGTTATTGAAAAACGGGTGATCACATGTAAGTAAGGCTTGGCAGTGATGCAAAATCGGACAGCCAAGCAAAATTGAAGCAAACAACGATGTAATTTTGATTGCGAACTGTTTCCAGTGTCTACAGATCTAAGCAAACCTGCCAAAATCCAAAACGACGCGGACTTGGTCCCCTAATGAAAACCAAATTCAGATTTATATTAACCAATTTCGCTAACGTCAGTAGATTAGGGGCTGAGAAAAAGGAGCAGTTGAGCTTCAAAATCATCGATGTCGCTCACGTGAGTCTTGTGTTGGTGGAGGGAAACGAGCAATTTAGCTTCATCTTCATGCTTCACATTTCCCACTCTTTGCCTTGAAAGCATGTACCTATTTCCTCTTGAGTGCTACCACACTCCAAATGCATTTACTCCTAAACACACTGAAACAATGGAATTCATTTTCCCACATTGGCTTATTTGTGACACCCACTTCCTGATCCAAACACATATTTCTGCTCTCTACAATTAAGGCTGGCAATACCTGATGCTAGTATAAATCCTTATTTTTAGCACATCCTTTGTAACCGCACAAATCACTTTTCTCTTCTCTGGCTTATGACCCTTTCCCTTGGCTTAGAACCGCCTAGCCGTATTTTCAATCAGGAGTACCTGAGATCAGAGTTTCGACCACCAAATTAATTATCAAAGGGAGCTTACAAACGTGTACTCCAGGTAGGAACAATCCTGATTACCATGTCTCGTAATGCTTATTTGCAATTCTAGAGGAACGCGCCCTCTGAAAAAACTCGAAACAACTGAGTTAATTCCACTCAGGGATAATTTCATTGGTCTTAGTGAGAAATGTCTATTCAGCGGATTGGTTAGAACCTGTCACTAAGAGTTCATGGCAGAAGATGTCGACAGCAATGTGAGATGGTAATTCACAGGGCCGACTCTGCTTAATCACAGTTTGCGGTGATCAATTCTTGCACGTCCACAAGCGCTGCATTGATGAGACGCTAAAAGGTATGTGGGAATGTCGGCGAGTAAAATATCTCCCCTCTCTGAGTGAACTGATAAACCTCTCTTCGAATGGTAATAGAGTTTCCTTAGTGCATATAAGAATATCAGCATTGTCTAAAGCAAGTGGATTGAAAGTGTGATAGGATATAACGGCGGAAAGCATCCTATTAAAAGGAAGCACTTTCCTGCGATGACTAAATTAGAGCGGGTGCATTGGAACCAAAGATGTAAAGTAAAATGGTGGAAAAAAGAGGCTGACGATCGTTGATCAGTTGTAAAAGATCGAATGAAGTATTTGGTAATCAACCTTGCCAACTTTCAATCTGTGCAGGCACCTCGACACAGGCGGAACAATTCGTTAACATAGCTGTGCATCGTGAAGCTGCCAACATTCATAAAAAATGAGCCATTATATGGTCCTCCACCATGTTGGTCAAACTTCTTAATGCAATATGTAAGTTCAGCGCCCTTATTCGCAAAAGCATTTTGTGAACAATGCAGTGGGGGAACTAGGTCAAAACTCTAATTCCTGCCATGAGGAAATCCTCTCGTTCCTCCTAGGCACTCTTGGTACTGTAAAATGTAAAAGTGAATAGGAATGGATTGAATGCCTATTTACCAATTAATGGGACGAGTGGACAGTTTAAAGTAAGGCAAATATTTGGTGGAAATTTTGAACACGATATAATGATATTCATTAGGCATTTGAGAGATCACTCTTCCTCAGGTGAGATATCCGCTGCTTCGCCACGAGATTTGCCTTCACCGCATGTTTCTCACCCAAAAATTTGTAACCAAGCAAACAAACTTTACAGTCCTGTTCCTGCACAAATCGTAATTGCAGCCAAACTTCGACCTAATCCAGGAGGTGCACAAATTAATTAGCAAAGCGTAGAAGTCAACATTTAAGAGGATGCAGTTGCGTAGTTTGGTAAAAAGTCGAAAAAGTGTACAATTTACCGGGCTATTTGCGCATTGAAATAAATCTGGGAAGCGCGACACGCATCTTAGTCTTGTGTGTGAGTAATGCTGTGTGAAGCAGGGTTCCGGGTTCGGTAGATTGATGCGTATTTGGTTGGTTTGAAGCAGAATTCCTTAGCCTGTGCATGCAAGTATTTTACGTCCCTGCTCCATCAGACCGATTCAGTGCGAGCTTTTACATGAGTGCAAATATAATGCTCGATTAACTTCACTACTCCTAATTAAGCCAAACTGAAATGCCCAGCAAATCCCACTTCTCATCTATCCGTCTACTTGACTTCAAATATCTGTCATGCGTTTTGAAGTTTGTCAGTCTGCCAGCCATAAGAGTCTCTTTAACTGTTCCCATTCAAAGGCGACTTGATCGACTAACTCAGTGCAGATGATTACACAACATAAAAGCAGCTGGAAGCATGCCGTCTCTTGCCAGTGATGCCTGAAGCCAAACCACACTAAGAAACAGGCTTAGACGCTATGGATATGGCATTGTGTTGGTGTTATTGATGCGGCCAATGATCTGGTTGCGAGTAAATCTAGTCAGTATGCTAGAGGCAATGCAAGGTGGAGGAGAATTGTGGCGCCAGTCTTACCAAGGCAAAATAACCCTCTACTTAGGTTCAAATAGAGCACCTTATCGATCGAATGATTTTCGTTCTGTTCTCTGGCTTCACTTCGATTTGTTTCAACAGCAAATACCTATTAATTGTATTTCTGTTTGTCCTCTGCAGCAATTCTTGACCCAGCGACTGTTGTCTCGCTCGTGTGCATTCGCCATTACCTGTTTCCCAGGCCTTCACACAACACATTCCATGTTTGCAGCTTCTTTGATCTCACTGCATGCGCACTACTCATCTTCAAGAAGCATGCACGATATCTCGTAAATTTTATTTTTACGCATTGTTCTCAACCTAAAGACACGTTCACCTCATAAAATTGACTGCGTGGAGAGTTAGGATAATATCATCCTACTGAGATTGTAATCAAGCAACCAAAAGGTGAGCAGCGTCAAGGAAGTTGAGATTATTAAAGTCTCTGACTAGCGTTGGTGATCTACAATTAGCGACCAGGTCACTCACTTTACCGAATATAATCGCGTTTATTTATTCGAACTGCGTATTACCTCGGAAAGCGTCTGGTCTCTATGGCCAAGGGTTCTACACTGTGCGCCGATTCTTTTAAAATGTGATGTTGATATCGATCTGTTGATTTAAAAAGATTGATCTCTTTGCGGTGAAGCAAGTCAGGACGTCTCTTTGACTGCATTTCTATCTCGCGATTGCTTGACCANTCATCCTACTGAGATTGTAATCAAGCAACCAAAAGGTGAGCAGCGTCAAGGAAGTTGAGATTATTAAAGTCTCTGACTAGCGTTGGTGATCTACAATTAGCGACCAGGTCACTCACTTTACCAAATACAATCGCGTTTATTTATTCGAACTGCGTATTACCTCGGAAAGCGTCTGGTCTCTATGGCCAAGGGTTCTACACTGTGCGCCGATTCTTTTAAAATGTGATGTTGATATCGATCTGTTGATTTAAAAATATTGATCTCTATACGGTGAAGCAAGTCAGGACGTCTCTTTGACTGCATTTCTATCACGCGATTGCTTTTTAAGAGTTACTTCTCTGCTTCTGTCTGCTTGAATTGGAGTTGAGGCACGTGAATAGCCAGTTCACAGTAGTGCAGACCATCGGAGCTCTTCAAACCTTTTGCAACCAGCATTATGAACATTGCTGGTGGGGCTAGAATCGAAGGTAAGCTGTGGCTCGAAACAGTCACAATCATTATAAGCAGCAAGAACACAAACGGGTTTTGGGTTCCTACCAACTAGCCCCGTAAGTAGCTTTTTTGGCACTTGTTCATGCAACACATAACTCCTTTCTGTTCATATGGTGCGTTGACAACACCCATCATACCATCCTGCCTCACTGTAATGCCACTTCAGCATTCAAATAATCGGTTGATCATCACTTCGTAATTCCTTCATGCCAATTAGAGGTTCATTGGCCTGATTTCTTTAAGTGGTGGCCTTCATTATATTATTCAAGTCATCATAGATTTCAGTAGATAGCCACTTAACTTTCCATCATCGGTGCGGATGACTTCAGCAGCTTCAATCCCATGTGCCTATAAGTCCATTTACGTTTTCCCAATTATTGTCCACCATGAGAGCATATAATCACTTTGTTTGTACAGCAGCCCATTATGTTGTCGCTCATTGCTTCTCCACAAAAATACCTTAAACCAACGACCCACGCATGTACTCAGGCATCCCTACGTTGACAATCTTTCCCTTTAGCTTGGCGACCCGAAGCTGGTGATGGTCGATGTATGGTGAGCTTAGTGATATAGCTGTGCTCCTTCCCCACCAAATCAATGCAAAATCGACTAAAATTGGGACTTGCTAGTTAGTACTCGTAATGCTCATTTCTGATCAATGCAACGTGGATGAAAATTAGGACGTCAGTCCTACCGAGGCAAAGTAGCCCACTGCTTAAGCTCAATTTGTGCAACCAAATGTCTTATTCCTCCCATCTCTGGTTTTCGCCTCTTTACACCTCAGCAGCAAATGTCTTTCTCCTGTATTCGTGTTCGCCTTCTGCACCATTCTGCCACTGCTGACGGCAGTTAATTGAATTCTCCCAGACAAGAGAAGCACGCATGGCTTTGAGAGACTCATCGATACAGCGACTGTAAACATGCAAGAATCAATCCACGCTAATTGTGGTCAGAGAGGGTCAGCAAAGCAATTCAACTTCTCACAGTGTCATCAACACGCAGTGCGATCAAACCACCGTAGCAGATTACACTTGACTATGAAAAAGACAAGTCTGCGCTAGGCCAACCGGGATGATACCTGAAAGCAATTAAATTAGCTCTCTCGAGTCTCATTGAAAGGCGCATGCTGCCAGAAGCTGGAGTAAGCATTACGAGGCGTGGTGATCGGCGTTATCCCCACTCTCACTTCAACTCCTAAAACTTGCCTTCTAGAATAAGGTTAAAATGCGGAACCTTAATCCTAGCAACTTCCGATTAATAATTTGACCCAGGGCTTCTGCTCTATGGGAAAGGGATAGATGATAATAGAGCGAAATGAGATATGAGCAACTAGTTAATTGACAAAATTTAAGATTTCTGTCCATCTCACCCAAGAGGCACACAAGACTTATGTTGGTCCATTTCTCTACAGGGTAGAAATTTATTAAATTTTAACAAACTAACCAGAAAATAGATATTCCATTTGCAGATCAGTGGTCAGGAATATGGATCTTGGAGATCTTCCATCTCATTGTAACTTCGCCATGTGGTATCCCGATAATTCGCATTGCTTTGAACACAATTAGAGATCTCAGACGGTGTGCACTCTCATCCATTCAGATTGTACATTTCATAGCATAAACAGACAAAACCTAAAGCAGTATTTAATTCAGGAAGAGATGAGACAGAAGACAGTCAGGTATCATTAGAGCTTGTATCACTGCATGAATCCATATCGTCGCCGAAGCAATATTTTACTCCCCTCATGACTCCAGTTGAATTGCACTTGAAGCGAGAGCATAAAATCTGGCTCGGTAGAGTGGCTAGTAATGAATATTAACCAGAGTGAAATAAAGAGGCTGAATTCGATGCATATGAATAAGCTAGCAAGCTCTGATGCGATTTGCTGATTGCCTCGAGACAGTGACAAGCTTTTGTGAACACCTATGCCAAGAGAAAGCATGCACTTGCCTGTAAGGTCACAAGGCTGTTTGAAAATTGGGTAAGGAATGTGAAAGCGGAAACAATCCTGAATTTCGCTTTGTCATCCAGGCAAAGTAGCTTATGATAAAACTGGATTTAGTTCAAAAGACAAAATGCGGCTTCCAAGGTAGAACGCGCAAATTCAAGCAGGAGAGGTTGGGAGCAGAGAAAGTAAAATTGTTTAAGATTCATTTCGACGTAAGGGTAACTGCCAAGAAGGGATCAGCCGACCATGGCAATAATAATACTTTGGCCACGCAGATATTGTCCACCTTCATTATTATTCTGGCACACCTCTTGCTAATTTAAATGAAGCATATCAGAATGGAGAGCAACTGACGCACCTTGACCCAAAAAGTAGATCTTTACTTTCATTCGGCATAAGCATTCTCAACTGTTTGTCAATGTCTCGAGGCGAACAATCGCATCAGAATCCACCAACACATTTTTATCCACATAGAATCGTAGCTTCTCAGTTCTTCCCTCCCGTGCTCCCTCACTGCTACTTGCTGTGATTGAGCCCATTTTATAGTCTTGGTTCGAGTACACTATAGCAGAGTTCACGAGAGGAGTGAAAATATCGTCTCAGCAACGATGTGGGCTCATACAGTGAAGTCAGCTATGCCCCCTTCGACATCGCCTCACCTCATGTGACGAGACGAAAAGTCTGGCGAATTACCATTGGGCCTAACAAGCGCAAATCGTCTTGCCAAATAGAAACAAGAAGACATCTCACTTGCGATCTCCACATCGCAAGCAAGAGTGACCATGTTTCATTCATTATCTAGGTAAAAGCACAAAAATTCAGCTTAACTGGATTAGGGGTTAATAATGTCCCGTCAATACCCCAAGGCAATCAGTATATCGAAACTTAAGGTGCCAGCATAATCATCTACAACAAATGCAGCCTCTCATTTTCGCCCTTACGTCCTCTCCCACTGCTAATCGCTTTGGTCTCATTTCTAGCACACTTCAACAGAAGTCACGAGAGGGGTGAAAACATCGCTTTAGCGATGATAGGGGTCCTTATAGGGAAGTCAGCTATGCCAATACCTGACTGTCATCCTTCCATCTTCATTCGTCGTCTATAGTGTTGTCCCACCTCTTCACGAGTAAATGGGTGTCGGACAAAAGAAGGGCCTGATTTTAGACAGACCCGCGTCACTTAAAGCATCTTACACGAAACTCAACATCACAGTGATTGCATGGGTCCAATCCTTACCAAAAGGGTTGGTGGGGGAAAGGTTAGATGCTGCTATCCTAGGTCTTGCAGCACTCCATCTACTGTCCACCTTATCACGCATTTTATTACTAAATCTTCTACGATTAGACTGCTAGTAGAGTCGTTATATTAGCCGTCAGCTTTTGTCTGTGACGCGAAGATGGTGAACAATATAATGTCAACACTGACGCAGCAGTCCACCAGACATCCATCAAAGCCCTCCATTTCTATTTCCATAAATTATTAATCTGCCCCATGGTTCTACCTTTGTTTTTACTGGGATGTTTGGCAATTTGATGATTTCTACGTGACAGGCCTCTTCACACATGCGCACACGTGGATCAGTTATCCTCTGCCACTTTAAGGTTTATTAAGGCTTATTTCACTTTACAATTATGCTGAGAATGAGTGAATTTACTGCGTGACAAGAACTTCTCAACTTTCGATAGAACAGCTGCTTGCTGCTTTGTGCATTCAGACTTTTATCACAATTAAACCAGCTCAGTGGAACTATTTGGCAGCAAAGCTAGCTCACATTCGAATTCTTTAAACTCAGCCTATTCAATTCCTTAATGGCAAAATACAGCATTTACTTCCATTTCGGAAATCAGTCATTTTTACTAGTGCAGCTGCTGCAGGTAGCATTCATTCCTCGGAAACTCAGCTTCGCACAGCGTTTCGTTTTACCACTATACATCTTGAGTGCATTTGGCTTTGGTTGGTGTCAAGGATACTAATGAGTAAAATTGGGCAAATCATAACTGCCAACAATGTGAATGGATGTAGCTGTGCAGATAAACAAGTGGCCCGTGCTAGTCTGAATAGACTGTACTTCGTTTTACATAGTTGCCTCCTTACCAATGAAATTCCCGCCCTTCATATTATTTCACTTCATATCAGTGGAATGGTCCGCTTGCCTGCTTAAGAGTAATAACTTTACAGGCGTATAATCTCAATGTGTCCATCTAATGTGAGTAAGTAATTCAATGTTCCTGCTTGCTTTGATGCCACATACCTGCACAAAAGTTCTCAATCTTGTACAATTATAATGTAAGTGGGCAGAAGCATTAAAACTGATGGCAACATGTGAGTAGACGATGTGAATCTGTTAAGATTTGCTTAAAGCGGTTAACTTTTTAGGACACGGCCACGCAAATCTACAGGTTATCTGTACTCAAGACAAGCGGAAAACCCAGTAGATTCCTCTTCTTTACTACGGCGCTAAATAACAGACTATTTTTCTGCGCACACATTCATTGTTCTGATGCCTGCCTGTGGCACAGTTTGCTGTAATGAGAGTTGGCTTGTTCTTTACATCCTTCATCTTACCCGCACTATTCCACTCTTGCCTGAATCTTTGTTTCTTTGACCTGATTAGTCGTAGGTTTGAACTGGTTCATAGAAAGGACGCTTCCACTCGGGGGTGGGATTTGCGATTGATGCGGCTATGAGTCTGTGAAGGGAGTGGGACAGCTATTGCGGTTGATGCAGTTCTTCTTCGACCAGGATGTTCGAGTTGACTCGTCACCATACAGGTGTGCATGGTGATGGCATGAGGTCTTTGGGCTGAAATTATGGCACTGGAGGGAAGTCCAATCTCATTTGTTCGAAAGAAGTCAAGCCACTACTAACACATCTAGCCAACAGTAGTACAATTCAAATCAAGACTGCGGAGTAAATAAAGACAAGTATAGACAAGACATGAGTGTNTCTGTGAAGGGAGTGGGACAGCTATTGCGGTTGATGCAGTTCTTCTTCGACCAGGATGTTCGAGTTGACTCGTCGCAATACAGGTGTGCATGGTGATGGCATGAGGTCTTTGGGCTGAAATTATGGCACTGGAGGGAAGTCCAATCTCATTTGTTCGAAAGAAGTCAAGCCACTACTAACACATCTAGCCAACAGTAGTACAATTCAAATCAAGACTGCGGAGTAAATAAAGACAAGTATAGACAAGACATGAGTGTTTCCAAGCGAGGACCCTCTCAATGTCAAATCCAAACTGTTAGAGGTAACATTTATCACGCTCGCATTTCAATTAGCATGCAACTATTCCTAAGGTTATTTAAGAAGCAAAAAGAGAAAGTCCATGTATATCTGCGATACCACCTCTGCTCGTCAAGGCAAAATGAAAGTCTTGCCATTTTAGTCGATCGTGCGAGCCTTCGGTTGCGGCAGCCATCTCGTCAATGAAAAAACCGAAGTTGGTAAGACAACTTGTTCATCCCTGTCGGGTTACAAAATGTTTGCTTGTTTGTGCACTAAGCCGTGAGGATTGCGCCTTGGGTAGAATTGAATGAACCGTTTCGAGTCTTTTTGGATGATGCGTTCCACCAGAAGCTGGAATGAGCATTAGGAGGCACGGTAATCGGGGTCGCCACTAGTTTGTGAACACCTCTGTTAACTAAATTGGAGATTGAGCTCTAATGCTAGGAGCTCCTGATTGACACTTTAGCTCTCAGCTTCCAATTTAAGGCAAATTGATAGAAGGCGGAAAAGAGAGAAGTAATTTTTGTTGGTAGTAAGATTTTGCAGGTAAATTGGTCTGTCAGATTTAATTCAGTTAATGTGCAAGCAAGAGTCTCCTTATTTCAATTCTTTCAATGGTGAAAGCCGTTTGCATTTGCCCAATTTTCCTAGGAAAGAGAAATTCGCTTTAAGGAGAGATGGCCAAAGTTTTAAAGCATGAGGATCACTCATTTCATGGTACTTTCAAATGTGTTAGCCTGATATTTTCCGTTCATTCATCGCACGTGGAAGTCGCAGGTGGGATGTCTTCCCACTTCCATTCAGCAAGATGATTTCCGCCTGTAAGTCCCAATGGTAAATCACCAGATTGTGCTTCTCGTCGCATGAGGTGAGGCGAAACCAAAGAAAATAAATGTAGTTGAAAAGGGTACAGTTGGTTGCCGGCATAGTGGACTTCACTGCACGAACCCACATCGTTGCTGAGACGGTATTTTCACTCCTCTCCTGAATTCTGTTGAATTGTACTTGAATCAAGACCATAAAATGGGCTCAAACACAGCAGCTAGCAGTGAGAGAGGACGGAAGTGAGAGATGGGGGCGCTGAATTCGGTATGGATGAATGTGCTGGTGGATTGTGACATGACTCACTGCCTCGGGGTATCGACAAGCAATTGAGAATGCTTGTGTCACATTAAGCGAAGATCTGCTTTTTTGGTCACAGTGCGTCGGTTGCTCTCCATTCTGATGTGCTTCATTTAAAATAGCAAGAGGTGTGTCAGAATACCAATGAAGGTGGATGATGTCTCTGTCATGATGCGCTGTAGTATCGCGGGATATCAACAACGTTCGTATACACTTTCATTTGCGGCAAGCATTCACGATTGTTTGACACTGTCTCGAGGCAGTCAGGAAAAAGCATGATGGGTTGCCAACACATTCCTGTGCACCGAACACAGCCTCTCCGTTCCTCTCTTTTGTCCACTTTCGTTCTGACACTATGCGTCTTTCTATGCGACTCGAGACAGCCAACTTACTTGTTTCCAGGCATCATTCCGGCTGGTCTAGCACAAACATGTCTTTTTCATAATAAAGTATAGTCTGCTACGAGTATTTTATCGCACTGGGTGTTGACAGCACTGTGGGAGGCTAAATTGCTTTGCTGACTCTGTCTCCCCACAATTAGCTGGGATTAATTCTTGTATGTTCACAGTCGCTGTATCTATGAGTCGCCCAAAGCCATTTGGTATTTTTGGCAAATTAATGCTTCTCTTCTCTGCGAGAATTCAATAAACTGCTCTTAGTCATTTCCTTAGACGATAGATATTTCTCTTTATGGAGTAAATGCACATTGGTACAGCTCGGAGCAATTTTGTGCTTTTACTGAAACATGAAACGATTTGGGGATCAATTTGAGCCGTATTAGGTGCGTCAGAAACGTGCATCCGTAAATGATACAGACGCCTCACCTAGTAGACCAGTCGTAGCACAAGTTGATGATGGTGTAGTGTGTGCCACATTGGCAAAAGCGTACTAAATATTGTCTGTTTAATCCACAGACAAGGCAGATACTGACAAAATTTCTTAAAGGGGGTGAAGCTGCGGAATATCATTAACGTGTTGATCTCTTAAGTGATATTTGCATTAAGGACGTTAGCGCAAACAGTTCTTTAAGAGCTACACGAATTCTTAAATTTAACAATCACTGTGAGAAGAACTGTGTGAGAATTTATTACTTTTAGGTGGGCACATGAACTGCGGCACTGATATGAGATGAATTGATAGGGAGGGAGGCCATTACACTAGCAAAGACGGAATGCATTTCCAGGATCGCCTGTATAAGCTGTGTTGCATGGCCTGCTTGTTTGTCTACACATCCTCACATAATTTTAATGTCGACGATTCTGATTCGCCAAATTCGCGCATTGTTATCTTTGCATTAACTAACGCCTAATGTACTCGAAAGAGACGTCTTTTTATAAATAAGTCCTGTGGAGGTTGCAAGTTCAGACAAAGTGTTACCGACAGCATCTGTATCAATGGAACTTACTGATTCTTGAAGCAAATTTGAAAGTTATACTTTGTCCTCAAAAAAGTAATAGTAGATCAACTTATCAAATCTTGACTGCGATCTAGCTTTGTAGTGAAGGGGTTTTAATAAATTAACCGATAAGATCCTGCCTTGCCAGCACTGACCAAAACTAAAGAGTCGGGATAGTCCACTGAGATGGGAGAAATTTATTTAAAAGCATTGCATCGAGCAACAAAGTCAAAGGTACAAAGTGGCGAATAATTAAAATATCACAAAAGGGAATAGAAAATGTCGATCGGTCATTTTGTCAAGTCTCATTATGTTTGTAAAATACAACAAGTCTATCTGAATCCAGCTATAGCAGAAGGTGAGTGATCGGAAGGAGAGGAGTGATTAACTCTTATGTGTGCATGCGTGGACAGGCCTGTTACGCTGAAAGGTTTCCGCAATAGTACTAGGATTTAAAAGTTGCAGTCCATCAGATTCGCCTGCGCAAGTAACAATATTAAATTGGCATCCATCCTTATGCAATTATCGACATAATAATGGAGAATTAATACTTTACTGAAAACTGGGAAACTAATGGTCTTGGGAGTTTTGAACAGAATAATATATGCGCAAGTATTTTGGCATCGGCATTGGTTTGCTTAAAATGCTTGCGTCACACCTAAGAGCACTACTAATAAAACGGTTCTACTTGCACTTTAGTCGTAGAATGCATTGTAAGAAAATTGGGCATCGAGGCAGACTGCATGGTAGGAGGTGCTGCATGAACTATGATGGCAACATCTACACTTTCATCTTCCAACTTTGCGGGGAGAAGTTTGAACGGAATGATCACTGGGGTAGCAGACCTTGCAAAATCTGCTTCTAGTGAAGTGGCATTGGCTAAAATCAAATACTTGTTTTGTTTGAGTTGTCTAGCATCTCGCCCTCATTTACTTGGCTCTGCCGATATTATAGCTTTTAAAGAATTGCTTGCACCAACGCCCTCGATGCCACTAGGCACTTAGGAAATTGAGGCTTAGTGGCATTCTTGAACTGCATTATTTAGAGATGGTTTTATTAAATTCTCTGGTGTCCTTCATGTGGTTTTGCTGGATGAGTTTTTATCTTTGCCTGTGGATGCCCCTAGCTCCTTCTGACTGATGCTACGATTCAGGGTCTCTAACCTAGGGAAAACGGAAGTAAGACGGAAAAGAGAAGTGAAATCTTTTGCAGTTAGTAAGGTTGTGCTGCAAATTGGGATTTGTGTCCGCCTCAGAGAATGTCATCATTAACTCAGCACATAAGTGCGCAAGAATTCATCTGATTTACTTCATTACGAAGTAAATGTCTTTTGCTTGTGACCCAATTTATTAAGTAAATCGCATTCAATTTCATGGAAAGCGACTGAATTCTGATTCGTGGAGGTCATTTGTTTTGTTTTGCTTTTAATAAATGCCATTTTTTGCAATGCATTTGAAGCCCATAAATGGGTTAGATAGAATGTCTTTGCATCTTGAATTTGGCAAGACGAAATTCATTTTCAGGACCCCATGAAAGCGATACCAGATTATGCACTTCTTAGCATGAGAAATCTAAATAAGAAAAAGATGGATGAAGGAGCAAGGCAGCACTAAAGACGATGAACTGGGTTAGAGAAGGGCTACCAGGCGTTGGTATGAGCCCATATCGGCAATGAAGCGATGTTTTTATCCCTTTCGTGACTTCTAGTAAAGTTTGCTTAAACTGGGACTATAAAGTAAGCCGAAGCACAACGGCCAAGAGTGAGAAGCGAAATGGATAGGACGCGTTCGATGTGGATGAGTGTGTTGGTAACTTTGGATGCGATTCTCTTGTTGCCTCAATGCATCAGACAAGCGACTCTGAACGCTTGGGATGCGTTCAATGCGTCAGTAGCTCTCCGATTTTATAGGCTTCATATAAAAAACAAGATCTGTGTCAGAATGCCAATGAAGACGGATGATTGTCTCGGTAGTAATGCAGTTTGTTATTAAAGGGAATCAACAATGCTCGTAATTAAGGCTCTGTACCTTTGGTGACATGCTCTCCTGTTTGCGCTACGTTCTATGAGGCAAGGTCAAGATGCTATGTCTTTGGTCGACTGATCCAGTTTCGGTCATCTTCCTTACGATGCAATTAATCTTGACGTACCTTGCTTCCTTCGAGCCCAATCGCACTTGCTCTACTTTAGCTTGTGCATCAGTTACTTTGACTGAAATTGTGTGCTGCAATTCGGTATTGTTATCGCCTCCGCATTCTTATCCATCTCTAAGCTACCACCCCATTCAATCCGATATGACAAGAGGATTCTCTACCTCAGGAATTCACTTACGATATGCTATTGAGAAGCTCGTAATCAATTTACAATTCCCCACCTCAATCTCATGTACGGTAATGATGTAATCCTCACTTATTACGGGAAGAGCCCGTCTTATCCGAGCTTGAGAGCGCCATTCTATTCTGCTATCAGGTAAAGAAGGCTCAAAGAAATAAATGGTTGCAAAGGAGTGTATGTGAATAGGATGTACAAGATTGCAGAAATACCTGAGACTTAGATTGTAGATGGTCTTCCACGTCCTACAAATTGTGATATTCAAAATCTACCCGAGTCATTCCCTTCCACCCAATACCTCAGTTCGTGCGCTATTCTCTTTCATCCGTGCGCTTTCTAGAAGTCAACTCGGTGCCTCCAACATCCTTCTTGCCAAAATTGCAACCAGGTATTCATGATTGATTAAATCTACACCTCACATAAATGAGGGTGTTCTTGCTTCTTAAGACATCTGAGTGGTCTATGAGAAGTGCCAGTTGATGAGAATGAAAAAACGCTTGGCTTTGACTTCCGTGGGACGAGATGATAATTTTGCATTCCATTTTCACTAAGAAAGAGTGTAAATGACAGAAACGAGGTAACTGCACTGTAGAGCAGCTGACTAGAGGGCTGGAGCTGATTAAAACAGACAAAGTGAGGCTTTGAATGTGCGACCCACAGAAATGACCAAGTTGATGCTTTCACTGCAACAACAGGAATTCAGCACAGCGGAAGGGGGATTTCTCGTGAACTGTTTTGTCATAGGATATGCAAACGAGATTGAGTTGACCAAATCTGTGCACGAGAACTTTGTCATGCCTCCTGGACGAAACTGCAAGTCGCTGAGCATATCTCAAGACGAACAAAGCCTTGTATGCGAACGGATTTAAATCCCCTCAGTACCAAACAGCATGACCGTGAGGCCCTTCTCAGCTTTTCACCCAATACAGCGCAAACAGATGCCCTGGAAAAGTTGGCTTACTGAACAATAAAAACACAATGCTGGATGACTTGCATTAGGCAAGAATGAACCTGGAAATTAGCTTTAGACAATGCCAATGTTCTTTTATTCAATGGAAAACTTTTTGCAGTTCGGCAAATTCACTTAGGTAGGAAATGCATTTTGTCTACAAATTGGTCATGTTCCCCTAACTGATTTAAGGATGCAATTTTGGTGGTCGCTCAGGAATTGATCCCCGCAAAATGTGATTTAATGGAATCAACACTGCTGCCCTCCTTTCCACAGTGTCGTCGACATCTTTTGCGATAAAACTATTAGAAGTCATTTTCGCACTAAGTCCAAACAAAATTAAAGCCTTGAATATAGAATCCACGGACACGACCAGGTAGATTCTGGCACTGTGACAATAGGGATCGAGAAAGGCGAAAACGGGATTCTTTAAGATTTTTATTGTCGTAGGAACAGCGACCGACATTGGCATGTCCCATTCTAGATATTACACCATCGCCATGCCTCCTAAACAGCAGCGAAAATCGCGGAGTGCAGAAAACCTTACATGCAAACGATCTTAGTTTTTCTCAATGCCACACTGTATCACGACCCAGACGTTGACCATATTCACTGACATTCTTGCACGCATCATGTTCCTCAAATCAAGCGCATTAAACTGGACAGCAATGGACACATTGACTGCCACCCAAAATACAAATAGCCCTTTTCATTTAACTTGAGCAATAACGATAGTCAAGCCAATCAATGAATTGCATCAGAATGAACCAACACGCAAAACCATCCTCTCGCACTGCTCGCCGCTGTGCAAGGGCCAATTTTAGGGTGTCGGCTCGAGTACGCTTCTGAAGAAGTCACAGGAGGAGTGGAAATATAGTTCCAGCAAAGCCGTGGGCACATACGGTGAATTTAGCTGTACCATTACGCAACTGTTTCCCTCTCAACTCCTTGGGTCCTTTCTAATGCTGCCTCACCAGCTCATTTATCTGACACTGCTTTTGTATTTGCTTGTTTAAGCCATGAACTGTACAATCTGGCGCCCTATTTCATGTACATTACAAACAAAATCGTCTTGCTGATGGAAATGGAAAAACATCCAATTCGCGATCTTAAACTGTGTACAGGAGGAGGAGGAGCTGCCAAGATGAGTGACCTGCATGCTCCACAATTCTGACCATTCATACCAACACAAAATGTATGTTTTTGGTAAATTTGGTCCCAACCGAAAGGCATTTACTCCAAAAGAAAAGAAACTGTGAAGCTTTTGAGTGTCAATTGGCTGAGTTAACTCTGAACGCCTCAACGGCGGGCACAATCCACGTTTTTGAATAGAATATTTCTAACTGCGTAAATCTCATTTCTCCTTTCCTACTTTCATTCCTTTTCCTTGCCTTAGAAGTCCTAAGTCCTAATGTCAATTGAAAGTCCTTAAGGATAGAGTTTTGCCCTTTGAAGTGATTGGGGAAAGGAAATTAAATGAGGCGTATTCGAAGCAGGATTAAACATGATCGCTATGCCTCGTGGGTCTTTTTCCAACAAGACTCGAAACAGTTCATTTGTTCGAAAATGACTTGATAATGACTTACCTAGAATCCGTTGCAAGTGTTTTATGTCAGAAGATGCCGACGACATTGAAGGATAATAATCTGGCAAGTGTTTCATGTCAGAAGTTGCCCACGACATTGGAGAATACTAATCTGCAGAGCTGACTCTTTTTAACCACATTTTGCAGGGGTTAATTTTTGCATGTCCACAAACGCTGCATCGACGGGTGAAATGCTTATCTTCTCTGAGTGATCACATCAGCAACCAGAAGTTCCATCGTTGACAGCTACTCCGCTGTGCAGATATCTTTTGCTGCATTGCGGTTGACGCACATCGACGACGAGTGCAATTGAAAGGGTCTTGTCTCTACCTGACACTGCAATTACACGTCTTGCACTCATCTTCTCAGCACTTTCAGAAGAGAACACGGTGACATTGTTTAACCCACAGTGGACGTAATATTATGTGATTGCATCACGAGCTACTAACGCCTGCATTGATAGCGTGGCAACAAATCCAACTTTACAGTTGTCTGATGGGAGGAATCGAGTTATAGGCACATGGTCGCTATCCTACACCAGCAGCCTCGTCGTTGTGAGTATGAACGTTTGTGATGTGCTGCTGACGTCGACTGTAGCGGCAGATGCGCTAGTAGTTGAATAATTGACGGTGAGGGTGGCAACAGTACTTTGCCGTTTAGTGTGTCTGCATTTGCCCTCGTAAAGCTTAGGACCAGCTATCTCTGTGTATTATAGCAGGGACTAATCACGCTCAGGTCGACACACCTCTCATGGGCACTCATGGGCAGCTGCATACGAGACTCAATTCGATCGCAAATAAGGCACGGAGTTGAGGTGGCTTTACATACCCTTAGCAATAAGTTGGTACTGATTATGCCATCTGTGGAGAGAAGGCTTCCTCTCAATCACATGCTTAAGTCGGATACTTGTCAGGGCAGCTATAAAAGTTCATACTTTCGGGGTGGTCTCACTTGTCGTCATAGGTAATGTAGTGCCTAACGCCCCTCCTGATTGTGAACAGCAACGAACTAGTTTTGCATGTGCAAGTGCTTGAGCTGCAACCAATACTAAACGACCTCGTACCAGATATTCTCATAGACCGACTGATCATTAAACACGACTGAGTCAGCAATGAGGCACACTTTGAGGGCACAAGCCACCATCAAATGCAACTGCCTCTCCATCTATCCACCCTGCAACTTGTGCACGCTTATTTAGCGTGATTAGTTGACAACTAACTACTACTTATTAGTGGAGCATTGTAAGGAAATGAGAGGGTGTTTCATGCAATCCGGCTTTCCCGCAAAAGTTGCAGCGAAACAGGAGCTGCATGGAGCAAAACGTGAAGGTGGTCAGTATTTTTTGAATCGCAGACAAATATGGTCAGTATTTTTTGAATCGCAGACAAATAACAGTTCACTTAGCGGTGGCTAATTTTAGGCTACCTCACTAGGTCCTAACAGAATCACTTCAAGGTGTGGAAGCAGCACGCTTGCTATTTACACTTGCATTGGTGTTTAGACCATAATACATTACTCTAGGCCACTTCAAATGCAAGAGTTTTCGATCTGCGCTCTAGTCATTCTGTATAATAATAATAATATTTGGTGACTGCAAAATAAGGTGCTTCATTTCGACCTCCATTTTAGCGGTCTGTACACCAAGCTTGAGTTAAAATAAAGGTCCACATTCAATTACATGTACCATAAGAAGCAGAACATTTGTAACCAGTTAATCAATTGGATAAGTGTCCCTGTAACCAACAAATTTATTTAAAATTTCGAGCTCGTTATCAACGTAGTGGGAATGCTTTGCAATAAAGGGAGTTCTGTTACATACGGGATATGCAATTTACTCGATACACTAAGTGAGAATTCACCAGTGGTGCTAGCTACCTTGAGTGGTGAATGTCAATGAAAGATTTAGTAAAGAATGACTGCTTAAAATTATTAGGAAACTAAAAGAAAAATGTACTTTACGTGTCAAGTTTTCAACAGTAGTTTTATTTAAAAAAGACAACGTAGCCACTTATACAGACCTTGTAAAAAGACGCGGCGAATTTTGAGATGATTCGCGTGGTAAGTAAAAGCAATAGTCAAATCCACGGTGACCCTGGTTAGGTTGGATTTGAGTGGATGATGCTGGAGTTGTTGGCAGTGGCAGAGCATCCAAGATCGGCGTTCTTAGCAAGGGCATCAACATCGTCCTCCACATCCATGTCAGTGGCGACAACAAGAGCAAACGTGACCAACATGAATTCAAACATGAGAGTGGTGAGTGATCTCTTGCAAGGGGAGTAGATTGAAGGAAACTCGTCTTTTCTGTGTATGTACCTAAGAAGTCACAAAGTTAACCTTGCCAAATGCCGACAGCCATTGTGGCCAGGCAATACGCCTAAACCAATAACCTCGATGGTAAGTGCGAATCGGCTGTTGATAAGCGAAGAGGAAGTAGATGAAGGCAAATATTCGCCACATCTCCAATGGCGACAGAGCTTTCACTCTGACGCTCAGAGTCATGAGACGTAGAATTTCCCGCAAGATAGTCACAGCTCATATGACATTTCCAGTTTCGTGTATCGATTGATAACCTAATTAATTGCCTCCTCGCTTGCTCGCTCACTGGCTTGTTCCATTAGTTGACTTCAAGGAAATCAATAAGAGTGGATTCGAAAGCCACATGCTCTTGCAGACGCGAGTAGACAAGGAGGCGTCAGGTCAGAGTAGACATCAGTTTAGCAACTAAAATAGCTTTTATTGTGACTGCAGGATGTAACAGCAGTATCTGGCTCCTTACCTAACTCCATTGCATTTGTTGGCGATTGGAGGCAGTCTCTCCACATGGCTAGCCTTCATATACCCAGTAAAAAGTACTTCCGCCACTGAGGTGGTTTTCTTTGCTAGGGTAGGGCAGCGGTTAGGCGCTACAGTTTCCAGCTATTAATCCATTACGTGATCCAAATTACTCCTTAGCAGTACGCAGTCACTCCACTGCATGCCGCTTTAGCCTCAACACTGGTAAGAAGTGCAAATTCACGACCGTTTACTCCTCTCTGTTATCACTGGATGCAAGTTCTACGTTGAGGGACTCATCACCTCTTCCTGATGCTGCAGTTGTGTTGCCATCTAACTGCATTTAGTGTTGGTAAGTTAGTTCTTTAANAATCCATTACGTGATCCAAATTACTCCTTAGCAGTACGCAGTCACTCCACTGCATACCACTTTAGCCTCAACACTGGTAATAAGTGCAAATTCACGACCGTTTACTCCTCTCTGTTATCACTGTATACAAGTTCTACNGGCAATCATCTTGCTAACCGTGATTTTGTGCCAAGAAACACAAGACATGTACATGCGCGCTACGCAATAGCGACAAATTGGTTCTAATCTGGAGTACAAAAACTGTTTCTTACGTATCGAAATCAGGGGAACAGCACTCAGAAAGTGTTAAAATCAGAGAAGCCACAAGTGCTCGTATACCCGAAACAGTATAGGCACCCAGGAAAAAAGACATAAAGAGAAGCCGTGATCTGTATTAAACAAGCAGATTGAGTTATGCCCTTGCGCAAGCGATTAAGTTGGTGACCAGCCGCGCCTTCTTCTTTGCCGCTACTTTTTGACCGATTGGAGTTTAGTTTTACCTTCTCTGTTTGATTTGGACGTTGACAGACATCATTTCTGTGTTCACGGGTGATGGCGCTGCCCTTTCTACACTTTCAACATCAACGATATTCGGGTTGAAAAGATGGGATCTGTCAAAAAGCAGTTCAGACAGATGATAGTGTAAAAGAAGAGGGCCCGAGAGAAAAAAGCGAAGTGATGTTCATCGATTCTAGCAGTTTCTCAAATTCATCGCACCCTGAAGTCGTTCAATCTGGACTTGACAACGCTGACACGTGCTATGGAATAGTCAAAACCGCTTATGAGTAAGGGTGAGTATTCGACACTGCTGCATTGGAAGGTACGAGTTTCTCACAAAATGTCGCGTACTCCATCACTGCCACTTCGTGAGCTCCCAGCTCTTTCGCTCAGTGCCCGCTAAGGCATCTGACCCTCTACTGCGGCTATAATGCGAAAGACTCGTTCTTGATTGCCACGCAGTAAAAGCTAGATTTTACCTTAACCTTTGCAAATTCCAACCATTATTTTGGTCTGCCAGTAATTCTAAGTCTATTTTTGCTGCGATTGCAAAATCGGTTGCTTTAAAATATATGCGGGAATGTGGACCTCAAAAATGTGTTGATTAAATAAAGTGGTGAAATGACTTTTCATTTTAGTAGATTCCCTTAATAGTAGAACATTTATCCCATCACATTCAACAGCTTTTGTTATCCTAAAAAGGAGTCTTGAAAAAGAACAAAGCAGCTATGAACACCAAGAATATGGTCCTGATTAGCCATTCTAAAAGCGACAATTTTTGTATGTACTAGAAGTAGCCGAAACGGAACCCAATTAATATAGCTCGGCAGCAAAATCATCCGGAATGTCATTGTAATAAGGCAAGATCTGCGGAAACGATCAAATCATGGCGCGTTAATTAAATGCTTTTGTGCTCTACTTTCTTCGTACTGAAAAGATCCCATTTATTAAGAATGATACTTAATTCAGCCATCGCTTTGACAAGACGAAGTGCGCATTTGGCCCTCTCTTTGAGAACTTGGTACTAGGCAAGGATTTGTCCGGTGACCACGCCTGCACAGCGAGGTGGATTCAAATTAACAACATTTCATCGTTACAACCGCTGTAGAATTCAGAAATGATCCGCAGACTTATTGACTAGCTTTAAAAATTTTGAAGATGACCATCCGTTGTTGTCGAAAATAATTCACTTACCGTTGAAGGGACAGTGTGTTTCTTTGCTTGGGATGTGAAGAAAAACATGTCTATTACCTCTTGTTCAAGAGGCTCAGTAGAGCTAGTCTCAAATGCAAATGCTTAACGAAATTCTTGAATGCGTGTTGGAGCGCTGACATCTAAATAGTAGGCGAACCCACCCGATAAGGAGGCAATGTCTCTCAACGCAACCCTATAATTTGGTGCTTGGGCATCCAACTGAGTATTGCTGGCTAGAAGCAGAAATGCAAACCAATTAATAAGACCAGGTCGAAGACCAATTATTCGTCTACTAAAAAAGCTGCTTAGGGACCCTACTGCTTCGCACGCCAATAGGGACGCCCGCTGAAATCAAGAGCACCACCACTAATGACGCTACCGGTTTATGGCCAATCACCAGCACTATGACAATTGTGAGGCAGAGGAGTGGGTTCACACAAGTTATTCAACAAAAGACATGAGGCGATTGCACAAAGGCTACATCAAGGCCACCAACGTTGTGAGTCACAATCGAAGACCTCGCAATTAAGCACAAGCTTGGTACGAATTTCACTTTTGTTGTCAGAAACAAACAAAAACCGCCTAGTCGACGCTTACCAACCAGCTGACTAGTCCCACTGACTTCAAGGTTTTTTTTCCAAACCCTCTCCAGTTGTATCGAATTCCATCACGTAGATAGTTCTTAGCCATGAGTGCGATTCGAGCAATCCACCGCAATCAACTGCCTCTGCGATCCATCACACCACACAGTCACACAAAATGCACGGCCCTTTGGGCATGGAGTGGTACAAACTCTAGACCAGTTGGACGATTGTTAAAATCGATGGTTCGGAGAGGAACATTAATGACATTTTCAGTGGCCTGGCAATCGTGGCACCACAATCATTTCCCATTACAAGCCATTCTCTCAGTTAGACATTAGATCAGCAAACTACCCTACACAAACATGAAGGACGTGCAGGAACAACGACTTCATTGTACGTCAATCCTACTATCTGCCACCTACTATTCCAGAGCATGTAAATGGTATTCATATGCTCAGCCTCTACCACGGCAGTTCTGTTGATTTTGGCGTAGGAGTGAACCGCTTGCTGCATCACCTCGTTATACATCGTAGCTGGTTGTTTCTAGCACACTATCTCCGATAAGCTCAGCCACAAGAGATGTGCAATTCCTCGTTGCTCGAGATAGACGGGCTCTCATAAGTATTGTCCTTTGAATGGCTAAACATCATTAAAACCAAACTGCTTCAACTGTCCCATTACAAGTAGAGGAACATTAATGACATTTTCAGTGGCCTGGCAACCGTGGCACCACAATCATTTCCCATCAAATGCCATTCTCTCAGTTAGACATTAGATCAGCAAACTACCCTACACAAACATGAAGGACGTGCAGGAACAACGACTTCATTGTACGTCAATCCTACTATCTGCCACCTACTATTCCAGAGCATGTAAATGGTATTCATATGCTCAGCCTCTACCACGGCAGTTCTGTTGATTTTGGCGTAGGAGTGAACCGCTTGCTGCATCACCTCGTTATACATCGTAGCAGGTTGTTTCTAGCACACTATTTCCGATAAGCTCAGCCACAAGAGATGTGCAATTCCTCGTTGCTCGAGATAGACGGGCTCTCAAACGTATTGTCCTTTGAATGGCTAAACATCATTAAAACCAAACTGCTTCAACTGTCCCATTACAAGCTTTGTATTTTACTACTGTCTACTGCATCTTTTAAGCACTACAGGAAAAAGTTTGAACAAATGGTGGCCTGCACTCTACTCTTAGAACCAAGTTCCATTCAGTCGGGTTCAGTTGACTAGTGGCAGGACTTTAAGCGGGAAAGCAGCACAGTGCCGACACTGATGTGTATGCTTTATAAGTCCAAATAATGACCACACCGAGTTCCTCCGGAAACCGTACGAACTCTTTCCACCATCTGCTGCGGTTGCAAGCCCCACCGACTTGTAAACAGCAAAAGTACGAATTACTAGCAAAAAAAACGTTGCTTAGCTTCGACGATTCAAAATCCATTAAAGTTATTTGAGGGTGACGAAAAAATAGCTTGCATAATTTTAGCGAACCGCATTCTGTCATTTACAGCAATAGGTTAGATCGTAAACGTGGCATAGGATCGGCACGACTGCATCTCATACGCTTATTCAAGAAATGAAAAGCCTAGAAATGTTAATTCATCTGATCGGGGAGTCGAATCACTCCCATATTCAACGATGGGATAGCAGCGCAATTTCTTAAAATCGCAGCAAATAGAGCTCACCTGTTTCGCGAAAGGGTAGCCTAGGCCGAGGTGGTCTTTCAGGTGCAGCACAAATATAACGGCACAATATCAGCAAGGAAAATATGCAGCAACATTGAAGAAGTGGTCAGTTGGTAAAAAGCTTCAGCGTCTGTCAGTTATTTTGAGAAGATAGAATAATCAAGCGTTTGGATAAAATTGAAAAATTGCTGTTGATTAATCAAGTAATTGTTAATATATGTGGGCATCTTTGAGCGGCACCGCGACCAAATCTGTGCCTAAGTGCACACAGTTTTACACGCATGAAAGCCTGTTATGTAGTTCGAATGATACTGAGAAGGACAAGATTTACAATGCTGCAATTCCCTAGGACACCCAAGATGATNTTACAGCAATAGGTTAGATCGTAAACGTGGCATAGGATCGGCACGACTGCATCTCATACGCTTATTCAAGAAATGAAAAGCCTAGAAATGTTAATTCATCTGATCGGGGAGTCGAATCACTCCCATATTCAACGATGGGATAGCAGCGCAATTTCTTATAATCGCAGCAAATAGAGCTCACCTGTTTCGCGAAAGGGTAGCCTAGGCCGAGGTGGTCTTTCAGGTGCAGCACAAATATAACGGCACAATATCAGCAAGGAAAATATGCAGCAACATTGAAGAAGTGGTCAGTTGGTAAAAAGCTTCAGCGTCTGTCAGTTATTTTGAGAAGATAGAATAATCAAGCGTTTGGATAAAATTGAAAAATTGCTGTTGATTAATCAAGTAATTGTTAATATATGTGGGCATCTTTGAGCGGCACCGCGACCAAATCTGTGCCTATGTGCACACAGTTTTACACGCATGATAGCCTGTCATGTAGTTCGAATGATACTGAGAAGGGCAAGATTTACAATGCTGCAATTCCCTAGGACACCCAAGATGATGGAATATGGTAAAGCAAAGCGTTCCCGATTCGCCAATAAGCTTTAAGTTACTGCCTATTTAAGGAAGAATGAAGACCGCCATTCTGTCGAGAACGACACACAGTATAAAACTGTCCATTTTTGGTGATAGCCACTACGAGTCTTTAACAACAATCCAATACCTACTGCGCCTGATCGTCACTATTTAATTCGATTTATAAGGTTGCCCTTACGAAGCTAAAAATGCAGTTTTCTTTGTTAAAATACTTTCCGAATTTCCTAGCACTAATAAATGCCTTTAAATTTANCCAGAATATCTTCACGTATCGGTCTGGCCATTGAACACCTCTTCAGATTACTAAACCCTATCCCCACCAAACCAAGGTGGGTACACAAGTGCTTGCAATTTGCCTTCATAAATCACTGTGCGAATCTTTGCTTTGCAACACCTAGCCTAATCGGTGCCTTTGCGATCGCTTAAGCTTCTCTCATTCACGTGAACCACATCGCACTTCGGTTGGGGTCAGCGTTGATGGCACGTTTTAAAACTGTTTTCACGACCCCTAAGTGAAACAGTCAGCTTCTCCGTGCATCCATTTACAGATGTGTTAAATTGTTTAAAGTATGCAAGTATGCTTCATTATTTTGACTTTTGACGCATTAAACCTAACTTTTGCAATCCTTGCCCGTTTGTTACCAACTTCAGTTGGTCAGCATCAAGTTGATAGCATTACTAGCTAACACTCACAAATATCCTCTCCTGACAATCGTTTTCAAAGGCGCTTAGTATGTGTAAGTTCTTTAGGATATTGAGTGATCTATTGGCAAATTGAGCCATTGCATGGCAAAAGTTGACAAGACTTCAACTTTGTGCACAGTAAGTCTTCTTCGTGTGGATTTTAAAGCTTAAGCCCTCTTGTTGGGTTTGGGATCGGGCTGGATTATCACTTCCACTAATATACCGACCAGATCCTTCCTTGGGGGTCCACAAGAGTGCATGAGTGTGGAAATATGCGTATCTATAAGGTGGCTGCATCGGTAAAGCATTGACACGATAACTGAAAAGTGTAGATTTATGTAAAATGGTTGAGGCCAAGATTAGTATTTGAGCCAATCAACTACTCTCATGTTTCAAGCAAGAATACAGAAATGAGCATGCTTGAAAGAAGGTAAACTGACTTGCTAGACCCCCTAGTTTGGGATGAAATGTGGGCGCATAAATGGCAACACTCTTTACGCGCAGCTGGGTGCCACGGATGCACTTCTGGCCAGATTGGATACAGTGCACGATGTGCCTATTGTAGGTCACCGCGAGAAGATGAAATCAACGCTTCTGGTGAACCCAAACGCAGACAGCTAAACTTGTGAATTTTTTCTGTAGTAAACCTTATGCAAGTTAACTGTTACTGATTTTTCCCCGATATCCTTGTTAATAGGGGTGTGTATTACAACCTACCAACTTAAATCCTTTACTTCTCTCATTTTCAGCATTCGATAATTAGACGTACCATTTTATTCCTTGTTGTGCGATTTCAATTACGGCTTTTTTAGGTCTACTCTAGTTTACCTCTTTCTCTTCCCTCCTATCATCACACGCACTTTCGTCCTGCTTTTGTTTATGGCTGTGCACACCATACTATACTATACGCTTTGGGATTGTCTTGACATATCAATAGGCCTTTGAGTGAATTTGGCAACTCAAGTGCGATAGTTGAGCTAGTNTTTCCTAGCACTAATAAATGCCTTTAAATTTACCTAACAAATACACTGCCACACTCTTCTATTAAAATCTTAAAGGCCTCAAAGAATTTTGTGACAAACGATTATTTTCTATCCATATCAATAG
>LWMK02000182.1:56755-101948 GCA_001693075.2 Taenia saginata
CAATCGCTGCTCATCGCAACTAGTAGCACACTTACTAAATGCTAAATGACTTAGGGGGCATGATGATGCCGAATCCCACTAGCGTTATGTTGATGCTAAATCAGAGGCGGAGTAGCAGGCCATCTGCAGTAGAGTGTACACACTGGGCACTCGTCCTCATCCCACCAACGCATAGTCCACCAAGCAGTGCAAACACATTCCGGAGTAGTCAGCAATGCAAACATTGTGCAGCAGTCAATGGTGAGATAGTAAGAGTGGAGAGCAGAAGAAAGGAAATGAGCGAATAGACGTAAAGTGCCGGCTTACGGAAAGGACATTGACCTCGTGACCGTCTCTTACTTTATTCGCACGAAGTAGCCCAACTCCCGTACCAGCGACTGCTCGACCTCTGGCAAGATTACCTCTACTCCTAACACTACTTTAACCCCTCTTTATAACTAGTTAGTTTTAGCGTGTGCGGATATGACGCGTGATAGTGGCGATAATTCCTACCACACTGGATTTCAGAGACTAGTGCAAGTGGAGGCACGCCGGTCTAGCATTCAGCTGCTTAGTTCGCAATGGAAGTGTCTCAGTCTCTTACTCAATGCACTACCTGTCCCGCTATCACAATATTTGCCTTCTCATGCAACGTTGATTTCCCTCCAAATTCTGCAAAGCACTACTTCACCAGTGAGTATTTTATCGGCAACTTCTAGCCGGTAAAGTGGCACCGCTCCAATGATCAGTGCAAGTGCCCTCCAACCGCATCATCTGTTCAACCAGATTATGCTTACCGCAGTTTCAATTTTAGGTTTTAATAGCTGCATTCAGTTGCCTAATCTTCTGCACCGTGGGACAAATACATTCTTTTGCAATCGCTGCTCATCGCAACTAGTAGCACACTTACTAAATGCTAAATGACTTAGGGGGCATGATGATGCCGAATCCCACTAGCGTTATGTTGATGCTAAATCAGAGGCGGAGTAGCAGGCCATCTGCAGTAGAGTGTGCTTCTCCTCCGCCGTCCATCCTCCTGCCACACAACCATGCTGCTCTGACGGCTAGCTATTGACAAGATGCAAGTAGTATAATGCAATTATTTGAAAAAATGTTTCATGGACTGACACCGAAAGGTGTATTGATAGAGAGTGCCATGCATAAATGAACTGAGCGTTTGATGCCGTCGAGGTATGTCTTTCAAAGTGTAAGTCTTGTGTTGGTGCAACTCACCTTCGTGCAAATTATGCAGGCTTACAATTTGATCAAAGTGAGCTGAAGCAAAGGCTCAAAACCAACCTCGTGTTGTTGGGCCGTGTGCTCCTGGCACTACTATGCTACACTTTAGCCCTCCTTCATGTGTGATCTTCCCAAATCATCCTCTTTGCCAAAAAACACAGGAATGTTTGCTGCACTGAAATGCCAGTGCATTGGCGAATAGCGGTGAGGCTGGAGAGGTGGATGTCCCAAGGAACTTGCAATTTTATATGATGGTCTTTCAATGAGACTTTTTGGACATTGCTCGATTACGAGGATCAACGTGCAAGAAGTGTGTGACACTATCTACTCGCTTCTACCTTGGCCTGAACTGGAGTGGGCTGTTATGAACATGCTAGGATTGTTGTAATCACTCACCCACGCCGAATCCGTAATGCCCACCATTCATCAGTCTGCATTGTGCATTGCTTTACGCGCAATGCCGTATCACGGGTAAGGTGATTAACCATGCATACTTCCACAGCATATTGACCCACAACCGTCAGTTTGGCTGCCAACCATACTTCAGGTCTTGGTGAGTAATCTCGTAGCACGACAATGGAAGCACTTTTACTGACGTAAGGAGCTGTTAGCGCAGGTGGTAGTGATTTCTCTTACCCTATATCCAATCCTCTACCACACATGGAAAACTCGTTTTATCGGCCTATAATGCATGCAGGTTTAGCATTAGCAGTGCGTTCAGGACATCGCCACCGCGTCCACGAGTGTAATAGGAGGCGATCAAACCCTGCCTGATTGGAGGCGACTTACTTCCTGAGTTACAGCGATCACTGCAGTAGAAGCTTCCCTCTGATTTGACCATGGTGAAGCATTTAGCCCATAGTCAGTTCATGCCGAACCAACGAGCTGATAAGCTATGAAGCAAGGTTTCCTTGGCTCTCCCCAGCCATCGCAGAAGTTGCGAACTATTAAGATAATTAAGCCAGTGCCCTAATCTCGACGGCAAAACGAGCTGCGTCTCCTCAGCCTACTTCTGCGTTGCAAATCCTGTTTGGGCTACCAGTAGATTTATTTTTAGCTCAACCACGCATCATTTATTCCTCTACTGGAACATGATTTTTAGCAACTACCTTATAATAAATCACATCAGAAACAACCGATTCCAATGTAAAAAAGTAGTGTCTTCAGCTGGTAAAAGAAGAATATGTTGGATATGCCCTTTGCACTAAGGGAGCTCAAGCAGCAGCATCACTACTTCCTGTCGCGCTGACTGAATTTGGCGATGACATAAGGTGCAAGGTGTTGCCTACTGACACTCGCGCCACAACACCTGCTGACGCAATATGTGGGTGGCTGGAAATGTTCTCCTTGATGGGGCAGAATCACGTCACAATGGTGGCGTGGCTAAGGAAATGAACTATGAATGCATCTTCGCCACCGTCTCTCACCTCGCGATTCCACTAGTATAGGGCGCATCCCCAGCTCCACTCTCAACGCAGCCGTCGAGCACTAGCGACCACCCACCATGGACGGAAGCCGAGTTCGAGCCCATGCAAGAAGCTCTTCATAGAGCTCTAAGACATCACCATGACTGTCCGACCGTCGTGATAGAATCGCAACTAACGTCACATTTCGTGCTTTGCCATCTGATGTAGGTTTCAACCTCGAATATTAAATGGCGATACTTCCCGCACAACAGACGAGAATGCCTTCGCATTCTTCTGTCAAAATGTTCTTTTTGTTCTAACCCACTTAGAAAGTTAATGATCGCAATGCAGAATATTCCCATTATGCTCTGCTCATCTCGAGATATTGGTGAATACCCCACTCAAATCTTTAGCTACCTGTTCATTTTCTCATTGTCCAAGCACAAACACTCACTCATCACTGCTCCTCTACGCACCTCATGAGCACTATGCATGGCCACGTGCAACCTTGGGCGTCAACTTGATAATGGGCAACGTCACGATGCCTGCGCTGTTCTACCAGCGTTGGGTAGAAGGGAGTTGCTTCATCTCCTCCTACTAGAAACGATCGTAGCACTCCATTAGCAGCCCACTTACCCTGCAAACCTGCGCCTGTAAACAATCCAATCTAGTCTGACCAATAGGCCTTAGGAATACGCTTTCCCAACAGTGTGTGCCCTTCTGCGACTAATGTCGATGTGATGCCCTTTTCACCTTGACCAAGACTTGCGCTGTATGCTCAAGTCTTCCGCATGCACTTAGAGCTTGCTGCAACGATTCCACTGACAATGAACGGGGCAGATGTCGAAGAGGTCAGCTTCCAGAGCTACAAAACTATGACGGTAAACTGTCATAGGTTGCCACAAATAGCTCTTTTATTTTTTGCCCATATAACAAAGGGAACTTGCTTCTGTTGTTTTCATTGTAGGCATACCTGATGTTGTGGACTGGATGCCATACGTAGTCAATTGTTCCATGCCTTGAGCTGAAGGGATGTGATCACTTGTCTTCTTGCCACTTCCCTTGTCAAACTATGGCAATTGGAGCAACTTTGTGTTGCGAAACTGCCTGATATGGTTTAAACGCAAAAAGGGACGTTGCAAGTCACTCCAACGATATTCATTCCTTCCACCTGGACCTGAAAATTCGCACCATTGTGCCGCAGAAAACATGGCTAGTAACTTACCTCTCTGTTGGCTACCCAAAGATATTAGTCAAAACCAATTTCGCAGTTAAAATTTCAGAACAACTGTCATATTTCCATTTAGCGATTGGTGTGTTAATGTTCTAGTCATAATGGGTCCAATGCATTGCCTGACTGGTGTTCGTAAGCAGTGTCGATGCTCAAAACATTTGACGTCCTGGTGTCAGTTTGCTTAAAGAATGCCTTCCCAAACTTTCATAGCACAAATTGAGCATGTTCTGATCTCAGACACGCTTCTTACCTTGCCGTTCAGGCAGAAGCGCATGTACTTTGGCATCCCTCGCCTATCACGTGCTACTTTTGTGCCAAATAAATCAAACTGGTTATAGCTTCAGGTGATGCTGTTGGAATGTTCGTTAGTGCAGAGCACAAGTGAATGTGGTGGTTGCAGCAATCAAGAAATGATAGTTGAAATGTCAGTCTCCAGTTAATGCACGTTAGCGTAGTTGATGGTGGAGCAGGCATTTAAGCTGGTTGAAGTGGAAGATGGCAGTGCCTCATAGACAACGCTTTGACAGTGGTCACGTGCCTCTCGAAAGTACGGATGCACCTCCAGCCCCAATTCACCTCCATTGCCTAAATTTAGTCTCGTTATTGTATGATTGGTGAGCTGCCTTCTTAAGCGTTCTTGCATGAAAACCAAGGGTGTATTTTCAGCTCCAGCTTATTTAAACTCAAGGCATTGAATCATGTCACGCCTGTTACGCCTCCATGTTCACCTCAGGTAACCAACCCCATGAGTTATCAGTCTGCAACGAAACCACAACCACTCCTTCCAACCACTGAGCCACCAATATTGCGACTGCTTTGTGTAGGCACCAAGTAGACGCTATTCGCCATCGACTGCTTTCCTTTACTACTGCAATGTTTTCTAGTTTTTCTTCTAACCGTCAGAATTTGAACAAATTAATAAAAAAGTATCTGGCACAATAACGTCAACATATCAAAGGGGATTTTGGCTACTCGCCGATGAATAGCATGCTTGTTCACGAATTGTCCCCTTCTGCTGCGGCAAATGTTGTTCTTCGCTGCGTGATGGGAAACCAATCATTGGGCCCCCAGGGCATCCTTGTCAGCATTTGCGATGTCTCAAGGCAGTCTCCCTCCTCCGCTGTGCTATACAGCTGCATTCATTCAGTCCCTCACATATTTTGCACTGGCACTATGGTTGTCAATGCATATTTCACGATGAACACTTGCGTGTTACATTCCTCTGCGATCACATGTCAAATGGTGTAAATTGTTCAACGTCATTAATGCAATTTAAGAGAGAATAGCGAAATGCAGCACTACCAAACGTCTAAAATGAGAGAAAAGTGTTGATATTATGATGACTAGGGGTGCAAACTCAGCTTTGACAGTCTTAGAAGGAGCAAGTGAACAAAACAAGAAAGCGCTTTTCTTAGCAGCGACAAACAATGGGCTACAGAGGTATTGCCAATGGCGTTGGCAGAAGAACTACACCATGGACTAAAATGAGTTGCCTCTATAGCCCTTTATTAATCGCTACTCAGAAAGGCATACACTTGTCCACCTCCTTCACTCCTTCCCATTTACCAAGGTTGTGGTTGTGTCGTTCTAACTTCAACACTGTTCTAGGATTCTGAACTTTTGGGGGTTCTGTATTTCGCTGTTTGCTCACAGAATGCACCTATTACGTTACACAATTTACACTTTATTTCAAATGTGATAGAAGGGTGCGACACGCCAGTGGTCACTGTGAAATGTACTGACTGATTTGGAGGCCAAGTAAAGTGTGCAGGCAATGACTGAATGAAGCTGTACAACAGAGATTAAAAGGGTGACTGTCTAAAAAGCATCGAAAATGCTGATGAGAATGCATGGTGCGCTTAGTGAACGAAAACGTTATTCATTCAAGAATGGCAAAAGTCTCCTTTGGTATCCTGTCATCATTGTGCCAGGTTCTTCCTTAACAACTAGTTAAACGAATGCCGACAGTCGAGAGGAAAACCTAGAAAGCATTGTGGTGAAAATGGAGAGTAGTTGAAGGCACATCGAGTCAAGTTGGTGTCTACGTTAAGAAATTGCAAGTAGTGTTGACTGAGTGGTTGGAAGAAGTGGTTGTGATTTCGTTCCAGATTGACAACTGGTAAGACTGACGATTTTGTGGTGGATATGAAGGCATAAGAAGCATAGCGTGTCACAACACTTAGATTTTAGATGGGGTAGAGCTGAGAAGGTAGTCTACCATACTTACCAGTGGCTCATTTCACTTACAAAATTGTTAGAGTAACGAGACTGCGTTCAGTAAATGAACGTGAAGTAGGGCTTGGGGTGCATTAATTTATTCGAAAATCGCGTGATCCACTGTCAAACTTTGCCTCAGAGGTACTGCCATACTCTGCTTCAATCAACCTGAAAGTCCGCCTCATCATTTGTCGCGTGAATTTACACCGACCGGAGACTGCCATTTCAATTAGCATTTTCTTCATTGCAACAAACACTACATTCGCTTATCCAACTGTGCTCTTTATTAGCATGATTGACAGTAACAAGTCATGAAGTGATGATCAGTTTGTATAATTGACCCATACTACTCATCTTCTTTCAAGTGCAAGTAGTTCGAGATGCATGAAAGTAACACGTGAACAATGAGGGTGATGTGAGTGAATAGGGTGCATGGGGAGATGTGTGCATGTGATAGCCAGAGTGCATGCGAATCCGATTAACTGGCGAGGTGGGAAGGGCAGCTGACATCATTGTGTGCTCTGATTTGCCTTAGTAAACCTGAAAAGCCAAATCTTTAAGGGAGTTAATGACAGGATACCTCAAGTTGTGAGCATCGTGAACACCTCGAAAGGAGTGGTAGTCGCTTGTTTGACCAAAATTCTGAGTAATGAGGCCATGCTACTGAAGTTCACCTCAATTCAAATGCCTGCATCTTCGNTACCTCAAGTAGTGAGCATCGCGAGCACCTCAAAAGGAGTGGTAGTCGCTTGTTTGACCAAAATTCTGAGTAATGAGGCCATGCTACTGAAGTTCACCTCAATTCAAATGCCTGCATCTTCGTCACATGCTCTGATTGAAGAGCCATTTACAATTTACTTTTCCATGTAGGGGGTGAGACGTTGCTTGTTAAGAAGGGCTCTTTAATGTACCGGGTGCTTTGAAGCACTGTATTTTTGTGTGCATTAAATGAACCCAAACATTTTTTGTCAGCAAAGAGAAAAACAGCTGTTCATTAGCCCGAAACGCATAAATGAGCTGGTATTTGAAGTAACTAATAATTTGTTATTGGTGAGGATGCCCTTGATCTAAGGGATTGTTCCACACTCCTTGTTTCCTTCCAGCAGCGCGACAGGTGCATACTTCATCCTCTTGAACGATTGTGGCTACCTGTTTCTGGACTTACAGCCCACACTCTGGTTGTTTAAAATATGAGATCGGCCTTGCAGATCCTGCGTCCTAGTAGTCAGAGGCAGATTCACACATGCAATGCACTGCAGTGACCACATCAGCTGTTTGCGCAGATTTTTGCACTGGAGAAGCAAGTTTTGTACCCTAATGTTCAAGGCATTTAAGTGATTGAGATGCTCTTGTGAAGAAGGAGGCTTGTACTCTCGGGGGACGAGTTTGCCCTGCATCATTAGAGATTGCCAAATTCATCCACTTAATTGGCAACAGCCTTAAAGACGCGAAGATTAAGGTCTTGGCTCACCTCATTTCGTAGTGCATTCGAGAACCATTCAGACAAGTGATGACTCCGACGGCGACCATAATGGAGAGGTATTGAGCAAAGAACCGCGAGACTGAATGTAACCAAATCTTACTTCTTTTTTCTCTTCCACTCTCGCTCTCGAATGCTCGGCCTCACCCAACTAGCCTTCGCAAAGTATAGCAGAAAAGATGGTGTGCATGAGGCACCTGATTGCTTACCACAGTCACTCCCGATGAGGCCCCTTGAACAAGTCGTAAACATTAAATGCCAAACGTATGGATGGTCCCACTTCTTTCCACGTACGGGAGTAAATTCGACATTGGAACCAAATGTAATATTGCATCCATTTCAATTTGAGCCTTTATAAATGCTTGCACAATTTTGGACCTTAGCTGTGGCTAGGTTGTACGAAAGTGCCAGCTTCATTACCATGCTGACGCTGATGTTGTACTCAGGGCTTTCCATTCGCATCTTCGTCCTGTTTTGCCTCTAATGGCACTTTCGTTTACTGTTGTCTGGGCTGAACAGTTGACAAAGTACTAGCCTTCGCTTAATATTATTCCGTGGTGGCTGCTTCACTGATCTTGTCTATGGGAGATTGCAATGACTGTTTCCTGTCGATGGTGTTGGTTTTGTGGTCCTTTATTTTACTTGGTAATTTTTAAACATATCGATGATGGAGGCATTGAAGTATTTTGGGGAAGGGAGAGAAAGTTGGTTTCGCTTTACCGAAAAGGCTGAGATTGCTTCAGCACCAAAAAGGCGTTCCTCAATCATCGAGACGTGTGACCACGTGAGTTCACATAAATGCACATACAACAGGACAACTTGCTTGACTTAAATGCACTCACTGGTCGGACGTAGTGACTGAGTTTTGATTGAAAGGCTGACTACGCAACTACCGGCTCTAATTTGCGAGTTGAATGGTGCATCGGTTGTAGCACTACTAACAACCCGATACAAAGAGGACAGGTGGTAAGATTACCAGTTTACGAAGGTGTAGTCACAGGATCCAGTTTTAGGACTGCTTGTTGTGAATTTTGACGTGAAATCGTTGTAAGGATAGCCAACACATGGTAGAACGCGTCCCGGTCCTACCGAATACCGACCCCTCCCGAAGAGCAATTTTGCCGATTAGTACTGCATTGCAATTGAGAGGATCGGTCAAAATTATGTTTTCCAGATTTGATAATAAGTCACGTTGTACTTGTTTTCGTTTTACTGCAAAACAGCTGGTGCCAGCTCACTGGTTCGCGTAACATTGCACCATTGCGGCCGAAAAATGAAGGTTTTACATGCGAAATCATACAGGCTGCATCCGTGAATGTCAGCGTATTATGAGGGCATTGGCCTCAATCGTCAGCCACGCTGTAGCAGTGAAAGATGAATGTGAAAGGGTATGCAAGGACGAAGACGAGAGAACGAATAGGGAACATAAGAGTTATCACTCAGCAATAATGAATCAGTGAGGTGATTTTGAGCTAGTAGGTTGAAATGGGACCATTCTGTTTCCCATTCTCAAGCAGTAAATTCTCCATTCGCTACAATAATTAGGTTGTTTGCGGTTCTCGTGTTGTAAACTAAGGCAGCTGCGTGCAAAATCACTGGGTAACAAGTGCACAAATAATGCGCAATAAACTATGCGATTCTGTGGGCTAATTTAATTTTGCTGCTAGGTAGCAGTGAAGTTTTATTCCAGATTGTCTGTGAGAATGGTCATTTTTAGTGTGATTGGCTGTCCAAAGAGTTGTAGAGCTTCCTCACTTCTCCTAACATAAGTGTCTTTTGTCTCTCTCGTCTTAGAAAACAGACATTTTTACCTTCTACTTAAGAGGCGAGGAGAGCGTTTGAATATATTCGGCAAAGCTAGGGACTGTAAGCCTTTGTGGCGTTAACTTCATGACCCCGCCCTTAACTTACTCCAGCACAAAACGTGATGTTCAATAGAGACGATAGCTTTTTCACAATCCGCTTCCTTGCCCTATGAGATAGCTGCGTAACGTTTTCGAATGCGTGCCCAGAGGCCTTTGGTGGAAGATGCTGAGACGTAAAAAGCCTTGACAAGGAAACAAGCGCAGGTCGATTTCACTCTCCATAATTAAATTAGGGACAGGAAGGTGAAAAGCGTGTGGACCAATTGTAGGCGTGTCTTAAAATTTGAGCACCAATACTTCTTTCACGAGATTATTCCATTGTCTGTGCTGTTGCAACAAACACTTGGTATTTTGGTCACCTTCCTGCGATGCCTGCCCTCTTCGTCCTTACCAATCGAATCACAAGATTTACAGCCTCTATGCCATATGGGCATAATTGGTGGCAGGATCAAATCTCTACTTTTGGATGGACTGTGCCATCTGCCCTGTTATTTGCACATCTGTGTCTGGATGTTTCACTTTATCATTTTAGCAGCTGTTAATTTCGAAATCGCTTCGTTGATAAGCTTTTCTGGTATTTCTTGCTTCAAATTCTGTTAGGTTTAACATCTGCACCAAAATTGGAGCCAGGTGTTTCTTCGTCTCCATATTCCTTGCTATGTCTATTTGGTGGCTAAATTCGCCTAGGAGTGGGACACCCATCTCCTTTATGATTTGAAGGATGCACCGCCTCAGTCACAGTCCAGCTCCTTCCTAGCGGTTTGACCCACAAGCTTAACTGGCAGCACAGCCACTCTTCGATAGAGCGACTGCAGACCTAACTGACCATTGCAACGACCGAGTGAATGGATCGTAGAAACCAAGTGGAATTACTACTAGCAGTCAGCCCTTCTAACTATCGTCACAAAAATGTTGCCAAGTTGAGGATCTCGCCACTGATTTCAATAGGTGGTAGTAGTGGTTGACATTCATAAGGGTTAGGGGCGTATTTACCACAGACCTATGGCTTAAACCTACTAAAAGAATTACCTCTTTTACGGCAAGCAATTCCAATCCGCAGCTTCTACTGACAGGATTGTGTTTGGCAAGTTTGTTGAAAGCACTTTCGGACCAGAGCACCATCACATTGGATTGCTGGCGGTTCTGTGGTGGATCCCTTCATTTTCAGCTATGCTACTAATACTTCTTCGGAGGGCGTATGTATTTTAAGGTATCTTAGCAAATGCTTGTTAACTGCTATTAACATTACTGCCACCACAACAAAATGGCAGTCAAAATCGCTTGTAAAGAGCCACCGACATTCTCCCACTACCATTGCAATCATACTTAGTTTGTCTGACAAAAGGTCGCAGGATTTCACCTCTAGTGCAGCTTTGCAAACGTCTCTCTATAAGGCCAGTAGAATGGGATCAATTGACACCGTCACCCTACTGAATCGTTGCATGCAAACTTCTCTAAAATGGCTGGTCTGATATGAGCACTCAAGTTTGTTCAAAGGTGCAACCTATTCAAAGGGAGCCATTTCATCTAGAACTACGCAGAACACTGCAGACAGGCACTGCTCACAACGCAAGCAAAGGGCTGCCTAATATTAACTCACACCTACGAATTTTGCACCACAGCTATGAGTTCCGGATGACATCAGCACATTGTCGGCTTAACGAGGCAATGCTCCCTAGGATTGCTTTAACCGCTTACCAACACACAGACGCTAATTCTGCTCACTGACGGTCACACAATGGCCACTTAATTGTTAATAGTAATAGCTCCACGGAGAGTCATCAACAAGCTTTTTGAATATAGCATGCTTAGTGTACGCTATTGCATTTTGAGTTAACTTGGATGCTCTTACTAGCCTTGTTCTTTAATTAATCGTTACAAAAGTATTTTCATCCCATTCATTTTAATAACGGGGCACGTCTTTCTACTTCAGGGAATCCTACCTTGATATTTTGCGTCAACTTACGGTCCCAAAATACAGGTGGATAATATACAACCCTGCAACCGCCTTTAGCTTTTTTCTTATTACCTTTTGCCGTAATCACCACGGTAGGCATGTCACCTACCACAGCTAGTAGTTGATAGTTTCAGCATACGAAGAAGGCATCCATCACTGCTTACCTTAGGGTGCTGGCTGTAACCTGCAACAAAGACAGCAATTAGAAATGTTTCTGAGTTGTAATGCACTTGCGAGTGCATAAGCACGGTTCTTTGTGGGCCCCGCATCGGTTCCACTACCCTTGTTTAAAGCAAATTTTAAGCCGCTTCTGCATTCTTTTTGATTACGAAGCACTGCTACTGTCTCGTTTCATGTTCCTATGTTCTGTTGAAGAATATCCGGTCGTGGCAAAAGTGGGGAATGTCTGAGAAAAGGTGGCACCAAGAGTCACAGGAAGGTTCTGCGTGGTAATATCCAGGGCATCACGAAGCCCTCCCTTCGACGTCTAGTACGCCGTAGTGGAGTGGACATCTACAAGGGGACTGATGGTGCACTCAAAGTGTTCTTGCAGAACGTTATCCGCGACGTTGTCACAAGCGCTGAGTATGCAAAGAGCAAGATCGTCACCGTGAGGAGCGTGGTTAGATGAAATACTAATCAAAAATGTGAAAGTAGCAGCCGGACAAACTCACTTCCCAAACTACAACTAGTTGTTGGTCAAACTTGCTGTCTTTCATCTCGCACTCGCCTTGCTAACTGACTGTCGTGCTTCTTGCAAATTAAGCAAAACCTAAGGTGGAAGCAGAGTTTCAGCTTCTGCCTTATTCCTCATTTCAATGTACACTTTGCTAATTAAGATGAATTCACTGCTGTTTAGTGTGCGTTTATATGCTTGTGGAACCTCCTTATAATGCTGTCATTTAATGATTCTTGGGCAAAATTACAAAGCATTTTGCGTATGCATGTGCATTTGCCTAAGTACAAGTGATTGCCCTTTACAACGACAGCAACATAGCAGTGCTTTTTCGCCCTTTGAATATAAATAAGTAGTATTGCAGTCCAACTTCGCTGAACATGAACAATAAGGCGAAATCGAAGAGAAAATGAACTCGACCCTTCGAAACGCCCAAAGATCCGCCGTTAACTGAACCTTTAGAAGGTCAACCTCGGGCGTATCCCTTGAGGTACAGGCAAAAAGCACTTTAGCAGAAAAAATAAGGAAATTAGCAAATAATCCCTTCCTAACCGTCAAAATGGTGCTTGATTAGTCCTCAGCAAAAAATTAAAGCATTGCATGTATAATTTAACATGGGTTCAAAAAAATGAGATTCAAATTTCCCATTTGGACAGTGGAGGCCGAAATGGGTAGTTTAGTTTCAAATTAACCTGGATTTGGGAATTACGAACGATCATTTTCGCAAAGCCGAGAGGCTGAATGTAAAATAATTGGAAAATAGCCAACATGGACACTATTGTTGCAACTCACGCAAACGAACTCTAGAATTTATGTCAGCATATCATTAAATGTGTTGGCAGCTACTACCAAACCAAACAAACTACAAAATGAGTTGCTTACCCTTTAGTAAAACTGTCATTTGCTGCAGCAGAAAAAGCGGTTTCGTATTCTGCCTTTAGATGCCAAGTATTCTTGGTTTATTCAATGGTTAATTGTGTGCACAAGGTCGTAAATTGTTAGATGTAATATCGGATGCTAAAATTTGCAGAATTCGTGTGACCGAAATACTCCTTTCCTAACACACACCCTCTAAAATGCGTTAGATTTATTCAATGAATCCATTACAAGTTGCTAATGAAACATTGCGATCTGCTTGCCTTTTCGCTCTAATATCCTAGATCACTGAAATAAGGCGTATCACTCGATAAAAATTTTTACATGCTTGCATATGTCAATCAACTTTGGGCACTGCATTCATTCGCAAGCATCCACACACTTAAACTCACTTTTGCAATTTGCTACTTGTGGCGATTCACCTTAAAAATGCAGATTGCACAATTCTTTTGAAAAGCCTTGCTGCTCCTACCACACTGTTGTTTCCTTATAAAGTGCTCTAATGCTTTAAGTGCCATAAATATGGGATGGGCTAAGTTGCTCGATCTAGCATATACTAGTCTCATACTGTTTATTGTTGTTATGCTTCGTTGGATCAAGTTTAATTTCGCTAAATAGTGCAACGATTGTTTGGTTAGACCTGTCATCTTCTACATTTATTGGATCAGCTTTCAAGTTGAAAACACTTTGTTTAACCTCAGAAACCAACAGCTTTGAAGCCTGCACGTTTAGGCATCTTGCATACTGCTCACTTATAGTATTTGTTTTTCATTAATTAAATTTCTGTTAGTGGAAAATGGACAGACTTACACATAGGAAGGCACTGTACGCTACAAGGTACCTTGTCCCTAATCGAGTTATGCCTCCTGAGTCCAACGTATGCATTTAATAGCTAAATCAGTGTTTTATGGATCAAAACGTCATTTGCTTTGATTTCTATTGTGACCTCAAACATTTCAGAAGTTGATAGGCTATAAATTCTGCAAAAATTANCTGTCCCTATTCGAGTTATGCCTCCTGAGTCCAACGTATGCATTTAATAGCTAAATCAATTTGTTATGGATGAAAGCGTCATTTGCTTTGATTTTATTGTGACCTTAAATATTTCAAAGTTGATTAGCTCTAAATTCTGCAAAAATTATGCAATATGGGAAGCAGTGGTGTCCGGTCAAGTCCGCTTGTTTTATAATTGCAACGGTGTGAATGCGTTTAAATAATAATACGTTTGCATGCAAAGGCTGGCAACTAATGCTAAGCTAATCTGGCTGGCACCTCAAGCGCAATATGCTGGCACATGGTTCTGTCAATCAGAGCCTATATTGGGTGACATGAGCAAGACACACACGCACTCTCTGAATAAAGACAGAAAGGCGCGCCCTTTTTGTTTAGGCGTCTTATGCCCAAAAGGACGAANTAAATATTTCAAAGTTGATTAGCTCTAAATTCTGCAAAAATTATGCAATATGGGAAGCAGTGGTGTCCGGTCAAGTCCGCTTGTTTTATAATTGCAACGGTGTGAATGCGTTTAAATAATAATACGTTTGCATGCAAAGGCTGGCAACTAATGCTAAGCTAATCTGGCTGGCGCCACAAGCGCAATATGCTGGCACATGGTTCTGTCAATCAGAGCCTATATTGGGTGACATGAGCAAGACACACACGCACTCTCTGAATAAAGACAGAAAGGCGCGCCCTTTTTGTTTAGGCGTCTTATGCCCAAAAGGACGAATGAGGATTTCAGAGTAAAACCAAAGCTGACAACCGAGTCATTTTTCATTTCAAGTAATTGCCTTCAAGAATAGGCCAAGTAAGAAACCGTTTGCCTTTTTTGCAGCATTATTTCCTGTAAAGTGACGGAAGGTGCTACCTCACTTTTTGAAAGACCAACAAATCTGATGTTTGTCTCTACAAGCTAAACAAATTACCACCTTCTCTTTGCAGTCAAATTAACTTGTAAAACTCTGGAAGGTTTTCATTTGAAATGTGAATTACAGAAACCAAAGCCGACTTTTCTTGCATACCTTCCATGATGACGAACTTGGTCCTAAAACTTAGGCTTGATGTTACTGACGTGTGGTTTTCCCATGACGGGAAGACAATCTTTCGCTATTCATTGTTCTAGTAGGATAAAAGAGGAATGCAGGAAGGGACCGGCCTAGACGCTGTTGTACGGCTGCCAGACACTCAATGCATTCCCTGCCTACACGCCTTCACTGTGATGGTGGGCATGATACCAATCTTCATACTTTCCTAGTGCAGGGGTGTGTTCTCATCTCCATTCTTCCAAGGCATTGTGGCCCTGGCACTAGATCTGCTTCATCCAACCAATGCAGCACAATATGGCTGCTTTCCAATGAATGGCAAAATAGAGAGTTAGTTGACATAGACGCTCTGCCTAGCATTTTGCCGACAAAAATGCTTTTCCTACTTAAGTGACTTCGCCTAATTACTGAAAGTCTTCTAATTGGACCTTATAAAAGTCTATCAATCAAATAAAAGAGCATTGGCATTGTCTAGAGCTAATTTGCAAGTTCATTCTTGCCTAATACAAGTCGTCCAGCATTGTGTTTTATTGTTTACTAGGCCACCTTTTCCAGGACATCCATTTGCACTGGATTGGATGAAAAGCTGAGAATTGTCTCACGGTCATGCTGTTTGGTATTGGAAGGAGTTAAATCCGTTTGCATACAAGGCTTTGTTCGTCTTGAGATATGCTCAGCAACTTGCGCTTCCATCCAGGAGGCATGGCGAAGTTTTAAAGCACAGATTTGGTCAACTCAATCTCGTTCGCTTTTCCTATGACAAAACAATTCACGAGAAACCCCCCTTCCGCTGTGCTGAATTCCTTTTGTTTCAGTGAATGCATCAACTTGGTCATTTCTGTGGGTCCCACATTAAAAGCCTCACTTTGTCTGTTTTAATCAGCTCCAGCCCTCCATTCAGCTACTCTACAGTGCGGTTACCTCGTCTCTGTCATTTACACTCCATCTTAGTGAAAATGGAATGCAAAATTATCACCTTGTCCCAAGGAAGTAAAGGCTAAGCGTTTTTTTCATTCTCATCAACTGGCACTTCGCATGAACCACTCAGATGTTCTAAGAAGTAAAAACACCCTCATTTGTGTGGGATGTAGATTTAATCAACCATGAATTCCTGGTTGCCGTTTTGGCAAGAAGGATGTTGCAGGCACCGGTTTAACTTCTAGAATGCGCACGGATGAAAGAGAATAGCGCACGAACTGAGGTATTGGGTAAAAAGAATGACTCAGGTGGATTTCGAAACTCGCAATTTGTAAGACGTGAGAGACCATCTACAATCTATGTCTCAGGTGTTTCTGCAATCTTTTATAACTGATACACATATACTCGTTTGCAACCATTTATTTCTTTGAACTTCCTTTACCTGATAGCAGAATAGAATGGCGCTCTCAAGCTCAAAAAAGGCGGGCTTTTCCCGTAGTAAGTGAGGATTCCATCATTACCGTACATGAGATTGAGTTAGAAAATTGTAAATTGATCACGAGCTTCTAAATAGCATATCGTGAGTGAAATCCTTAGGTAGAGATTCCTCTTGTCATATCGGATTGAATGGGGTGGTAGCTTAGAGATGGATAAGAATGCGGAAGTGATAACAATCCTGAATTGCGGCACACAATTTTAGCCAAAGTAACTGATGCACAAACTAAAACGGAGCAAGTGTGATTGGGCTCGAAGGAAGTAAGGTACGTCAAGATTAATTGCATCGTAAGGAAGATGACCGAAACTGGATCAGTCGACTAAAGACATACCATCTTGACCTTGCCTCATAGAACGTAGCGCAAACAGGAGAGCATGTCACCAAAGGTACAGAGCCTTAATTACGAGCATTGTTGATTCCCTTTAATAACAAACTGCATTACGACCGAGATAATCATTTGTCTTCAATGGCATTCTGGCACAGATCTTGCTCTTTCTATGAAGCCTATAAAATCGGAGAGCTACTAGCGCATTGGAACCAACTCAAGCATTCGAAATCGTTTGTCTGATGCCTCGAGGCAACTAGAAAATCACATCTAAAGTTACCAACATACTCATCCACATCGAACGCGTTCCCTCCATTTCGCTTCTCATTCATGGTCGTTGTGCTCCGACCCCCTTTATAGTCCCAGTTCAAGCACACTTTACTGAAAGTCACAAGAGGAATAAAAACATCGCTTTTTGTCGATATGGGCTTATTCCAACGCCTGACANTCCCTCCATTTCGCTTCTCATTCATGGTCGTTGTGCTCCGACCCCCTTTATAGTCCCAGTTCAAGCACACTTTACTGAAAGTCACAAGAGGAATAAAAACATCGCTTTTTGTCGATATGGGCTTATTCCAACGCCTGACAGTCCCCCCTCTAACCCCAATCGTCATCTTCAGTGCTGCCTTGCTCCTTCATCCATCTTTTTGTTATTTAGATTTCTCATGCTAAGAAGTGCATAACCTGGTACCGCTTTCATGGGGTCCTGAAAATGAATTTTGTCTTGCTAAAGTCAAGATGAAAAGACATTCTATCTAGCCATTTATGGGCTTCAAATGCATTGCAAAGGATGGCATTTATTAAAAGCAAAACAAAATAAATTACCTCCACGAATCAGAATTCAGTCGCTTTCCATGAAATTGAATGCAAGTTACTTAATAAATTGGGTCAGAAGCAAAAGACATTTACTCTGTAATGAAGTGAATCAAATGAACTCCTGCGCGCTTACGTGCTGAGTTAGTGATGACATTCTCCGAGACGTGCACAAATCTCACTTTGCTAAATAGCCTTATTAACTGCAGAAATCTCTTTTCTCTTTTCCATCCTACTTCCGTTGCCCCTAGGTTAGAAACCCTGAATCGTAGCATCAGTCAGAAGGAGCTAGGGGGCATCCACAGTCAAAGATACAAACTCATCCATCAAAAATACATAAAGGACACAGCAAAATTTGGTAAATCTATCTCAAAATGATGCAGTTTAAGAACACTATTAAGCCTCAATCTTCTAAGTGCCTACTGGCATCGAGGGCGTTGGTGTAAGCAATTCTTTAAAAGCTATAATAGCGGCAGAGCCAAGTGGATGAGGGGAAGATGCTAGTCGACTCAAACAACACAAGTGTTTGATTTTAGCCACTGCCACGTCACTAGAAGCAGATTTTACAAGATCTGCCACCCCAGTGATCATTCCGTTCAAACTTCTCCCCGCAAATTTGGAAGACGAAAGTGTAGATGTTGCCATCATAGTTCATGCAGCATTTCCTACCATGCAGTCTGCCTCGATGCCCAATTTTCTCACAAAGCATTCTATGACCAAAGTGCAAGTAGAGCCGTTTCATTAGTAGTGCTCTTGGGTGTGACGCAAGCACTGTAGGCAAAGCAATGCCTATGCCAAAATACTTGCGCACATATTATTCTGTTGAAAACTTTCAAGACCATTAGTTTTCCATTTTCAAAAATCCATTAATTCTCCATGGTTATGTCGTTAATTGCATAAGGAGAGTTGCCAATTTGATATTGTTACTTGCGAAGACGAATCTGATGGACTGCAACTTTCAAATCCTTTGACTATGGCGATAATATTCCAGTGTAGCAGGCCTGTCCACGCATGCACACACAAGAGCTAATCGCTCTTCTCCTTTCCATCACTCATCTTCTGCTATAGCCAGATTCAGATAGATTTGCTGTATTATGCAAATATAGTGAGACTAGATAAACTGACCGATCGACATGTTCTATTCCCCTTTATGATAATGCGGTTATTCGCCACTTTGTGCAGTTGACTTGGCTGCGCGATGCAATGCTTTTAAATAAATTTCTCTTAGCACAGCGGGCTATCCCAACTCTTCTGTTTTGGTCAGTGCTGGCAAAACAGCATCAAATTGGTTGAATCTATTGATGCCTCTTCACTACAAAGCCAGACCACAGTTAAATTTTAATAAGTTGAACTAATATCACTTTCTTGATGCCAAAGTACAACTTTCAAATTTGCTTCGAGAAACAGCAAGTTCCATTGATACAGATGCTGTCGGTAACACTTTGTCTGAACTTGTAACCTCCACAGGACTTATTTATCAAAAGACGTCTCTTTCGAGTACATTAGGTGTTAGTTAGTGCAAAAGATAACAATGCGCGAATTTGGCGAATCAGAATCGTCGACATTAAAATTATGTGCGGATGTGTAGACAAACAAGCAGGCCATGCAACACAGCTTATACAGGCGATCCTGGAAATGCATTCCGTCTTTGCTAGTGTAATGGCCTATCTCCCTATCATTTCATCTCATATCAGTGCCGCAGTTCATGTGCCACCTAAGAGTAATAAATTCTCACACAGTTCTTCTCACAGTGATTGTTAAATTTAAGAATTCGGGTAGCTCTTAAAGAACTGTTTGCGCTAACGTCCTTAATGCAAATAATCACTTAAGAGATCAACACGTTAATGATATTCTGCAGCTGCACCCTCTATAAGAAGTTTTGTCAGTATCTGCCTTGTCTGCGGATTAAACAGACAATATTTAGTACGTTTTTGCTAATGTGGCACACACTGCACCATCATTTATTTGTGCTACGACTGGTCTATTAGGTGAGGCGTCTGTATCATTTGCGGATGCACGTTCCTGACGCACGATTAAAACATCGTAGTAAAAGCACGCATAACTTTCCACCTAATACGGCTCAAATTGATCCCCAAAAAGGATGCTTCATTGCACAACTACCACGGTGCCGGACAATTCGTCTCATGCTTCAGTAAAAGCACTAAGTTGTTCCAAGCTGTGCCAATGTACATTTACTCCATGAAGAGAAGTTTTCAACGTCTAAGGAGAAGACTAGAAGCAGTTTATTGAGTTCTCATAGAGAAGAGAAGCATCGATTTGCCAAAAATACCAAATGGCTTTGGGCGACTCATTGATACAGCGACTGTGAACAAGAAAGAATTAATCCCAGCTGATTGTGGTTGGACAGAGTCAGCAAAGAAATTCAGCCTCCCACAGTGCTGTCAACACCCAGTGCGATAAAACACTCGTAGCAGATTATACTTTATTATGAAAAAGACATGTTTGTGCTAGACCAGCCGGAATGATGCCTGGAAACAGGTAAGTTGGCTGTCTCGAGTCTCATCGAAAGGCGCATACTGTCAGAACGAAAGTGGACAGAAGGGAGGAATGGAGGGGCTGTGTTCGGTGCACAGGAATGTGTTGGCATCCCATCATGCTTTTTCCTGACTGCCTCGAGACAATGTCAAACAATCGTGAATGCTTGCCGCAAACGTTGTTTACATCCCGCGATACTACAGTGCATCATGACAGAGACATCATTCACCTTCATTGGTATTCTGACAATGAAGCACATCAGAATGGGGAGCAACCGACGCACTGTGACCAAAAAAAGCAGATCTTCGCTTCCATTTGACACAAGCATTCTCAATTGCTTGTCAATACCCCGAGGCAGTGAGTCGTGTCACAATCCACCAGCACTTCCACCTCTCACTTCCGTCCTCTCTCACTGCTAGCCGCTGTGACTGAGCCCGTTTTATAATCTTGATTCGAGCACACTTCAACAGAATTCACGAGTGGAGTGAAAATATCGTCTCAGCAACGATCTGGGTTCATACAGTGAAGTCCACTATGCCGACAACCAACTGTACTCTTTTCAACTACATTCATTCTCTTTGGTTTCGCCTCACCTCGTGTGACGAGAAGCACAACCTGGTGACTTATCGTTGGGACGTACAAGCGGAAATCATCTTGCTGAATGGAAGTGGGAAGACATCCCACCTGCGACCTCCACGTGTATGTGAATGAACAAAAAATATCAGGCTAACACATTCGAAAGCACAATGAAATGAGTGATCTTCATGCTTTAATGCTTTGGCCATCTCTTCCAAAAGCGAATTCCTGTTTCCTAGAAAAATTAGGCAAATGCAAATGGCTTTCACCCCTAAAAGAAATGAAACAAGGGGACTCTTGCTTGCACATTAACTGAATTAAATCTGATAGCCCCATTTGCCTGCAAAATCCTACTACCAACAAAAATTGCCTTTTATTTTTCCTCCTTTTATCAATTTACTTTAAATTTTAAGCCCAGACTCATAATACCAATTAAAAGCTCCTAGCATCAGCGTTTAGTCTCCAATTTAGTTAACAGAGGTGTTCACAAACTAGTGGCAACCCCGATTACCGTGTTTCGTAATGCTTATTCCAACTTCTGGCTGAATGCGCCTTCCGAGAAGACTCGAAACGGTTCATATCTATCGTGCATGTCGCATTCTCACAGGAGTCTTATACGTTACCATCCAAGGTAGCTCATCACTAATTTAATCCACCTGATCGACTCGACACAACTCCACGCAATGTGAATTGAGGTCTTCTCTTCCTTCCCATCAGATATTAGGTATCATGGTACGCACATAAGAAGTAGGCCCGATGACGTCTTTGAAATGGATGGAGAAGAGCCCTCCTGTCTACTCCTCCTTTCTCGTGCCCCACCCCATAGCATTTTCTGTGCGGGTCTCCTTTGTTTCCTACTATGCTCTATATGCAGCTTGCAGGATACAAATTACTTTAAACTGACAGGAGGGTAATTGCCATTTTCATGTGCTGAGTCCATTCCAATCTGAAATAAGAGAGAAAGTAGTGGAGTCAAAGGAGTGCAAAAGTAATTAACTAGAGTGCAGTAAGTTAATGGGTGGATGATGGAGCATTGAGAAAGGGTGGGGTTGAAATCAAATGCGCAGCCAACTAGCAGCCTTACGAACGGCCGAAGGAGATCTTACGTTGCCTAGGCCTATAAGGACAAGTTAGAAGGCGAGGATGGGGTGAATATCCCTCTGCAGCCACAAGCACACAAGCACGCAAACACGTGTTCCTACATGTTTTCTTGGAACGAAAACAAATATGGGCAGCGGTACACATACAAAATTAAGCAAACAGACAGGTAAGCGCAGAAACGCAGTGGAAACGAAGTAGGCGGTCTAGAGTGGGAAGCACACATTCTTACTCGTTTTTGTGCAGCGCCAGTAAGAAAGTACCACTACAATGAGGAAAAAAATTAGACAGTGAGATGAGCAGGTGGGAATTTGACCAGCCGATAAATTACGAAGTAAGAAGTAGGAGCAATGCGCTCGCCTTTGCTTTCGAGGGAATGAGTGGAGGATAAGTAGAACCAGAAGACGGAGTTGAAGCGAAGTGGTGCAGGACAAACTAAAGAGACAAGAAAGAAAGATAGAAATTAAGAATTAATGGTAATCAAAGCTAAGCTACCTCAAAGCATGATTTGTTTTTAGGTGGGACGTGATACAGCCTGATCCAGTCCAATCTCTCCTAGTCTGATCTAGATGAAAGGCCGCTGGCTGGCAATGGGCTAATAAGGGTAGGCAGGAGAGAAATGCTGTTGGGTTTATTTCAAGGCAAGGTGAGAGAAACGTAAGGGAAGCAGAGTAGCAGGACGTTCATGTGTCAATAAAGTGAAAAATTAAGCCAGGAATATACTTTGCGATAAACACTCGAATTTTTCAATTGACTAGGATGGGAGGAGCACAAGCCGTACGACAGAATGCAAGACGCAACACTGGAGAGCATATAGAGTGGAGTGGGAGGCAAAGGACATACCCACCGAAGATGCGTTGAAAATAAGATTAATGAAATTGGCGTAGACAGGTGGGCTTTTGTCCGCCTATTTCGAAGACTCATCAGACCTACTTCTTATGCGTGCGCCTTTCTGCCTAAAATCAGCGATACAGAAAGAGAAGACCTCACTCACATGGCATGGATTTGTGTCTAGTCGATTTAACAAGTCAAAGTGGAGTGCTGCGGCTGACTTCACTGGTGACGTATAAGGCGCCTCTGAGGATGGGGAATACATAACAGATAAAACATCCCTGTCTGCCGTCCTCTATCCTGCTTTATCCATGCCTGTCATGTCTATTCTAGGTGGCTAATCTTGTTCGTCTTGATCCTGTCCAATCTAGTCAAGTCTAGTCTTGCGTATCGAGCTGGAGTGCTTCCGCAATTGGACATGGATATTGGAGAGTTACTGCATATCAGTAGGTCCCTTGGTGCTGCAGCACGGTAAGCTTAACGCAGTAGGAATTGGTTCAATTAATCAAAAACTCATCTCCAAAGATTGCTACTGAGATAACAAGTGTGATTATCTGATGCGCACTCCTATTTATATGCTTGAAAGCATTGGTGTTTTGCATTACGCAAGGCAATAGCGACCCAATCGCCACTTCGCTACGAGCAAGGAACATAACTGTTTCGATGAAAGAGACAAAGAAATGGTTGAGACAGCGGCGATGGGTTACGAATCCGTGAGAACAGGAGGAAGAAGGTTAAAAAAGGACAAAGTAGGATTCAAAATATGCACATTGGTACACTTCTGCACAGAACTGTGGTGCAGCGTTCTTCACCTTTCTCCTGCCTCCTTCCATCTTTTACTAGACTGATTTCTCATCTATTCATCTAGCCAGACGGCTGAGTAAAATATTAAGAGATTGGCTTAATGAAAGGAATTTGAATGTTTCCGACTAGCACACTCGAAGAGGCCAATCATAGATTTAAATCTTCATGTGATTTACACCGGACAGCATATTTGATATTATTCGAATGAAACACGCAAATGAGGCAACAGGAGGAAGGTTGGCACTGAGAGAGGGTCTCGCAGCATAACTAACACATAATTTCTACAATATCAACCTGTTTTTGAAACCGTGAGATAGGAAGCTGGGAGTGACGGGGAGGTGGATAGGTAGGCGACGTTAGTAAAGGTTGCAACGAAGACCGCAGGCAAGGTGAAACTGAAGCAGAGTAGAGGCACCGACAAATAACCAAATGGTAGGAACGACAGTGCGAATCAAAATAAATGCTGGAAGACGACACAGCGTATATTACAGCATAAATAACTGTTTGTTTTGTGACGGACTAATTCAAACCTAATACGTGTGATTCGATTAGTAGCCCGTGTCACGTGACGTCCCTCTGTGTCGTCTGGTCTAAGCCATGAGCAGTACACTTTGTGGGTGATCTTGTGGTTTTGAATGGCACACAGGATATTAGAGAGTGGTACACTGATGGATCGTGAATAAGAAGGAAGAGAAAGCAAAAGCAGGTGTGAACTAGGCAAATTATCTACATAATGCCATTAATAAGAGGGGAAGACAACTGTTTAAGATACATGAATTGCGTTCCATCTTCGTCATGTAATCAATTGTTTTCTAAAAATGCACTCTCTGATCTACCCCAATCCACTTTCCTTCCTTTGCCTCATGTTTTCATGCATCTGCATCGTTAATTGTTAACTCAATTCCATTTAGCTTTGCCACAAGTGCATAAACCATTTCTTTTTACAACATTCTTACTTTATAATCGAACTCACTCAGTTTTCTTTTCTGATATAGACAATACACACTTTAATCACACTTGCGTTAAGAGATTTTATTACGAGAAATGCCACCAGAAGTTACAGACGTGAGGAAGGCACTAACCCAAAAAAATCTGTGCGATTCTCCATTAAAAAACAGGAAAGATCGCATCTCTAAACACACAGCGTCTTAGCTAATCTTGCCAAAATGGACATCTTGCACATTGGCCACATCTACCCTGTCCGATTTGAAAACGAGAACTCTCTTAATATTTTGTAGGAGGGAACGAGCTGCTGATTCTCGACTCCAACCACTTTTATATCAATACATACATAAACGAACAGAGCTTTATATCCTTGCTATCTTTGACTTCGTTGACAAAATTGGATCACTACACATCGGCAGCGTCTGAATTTTGGCATTGCGAAATGAAAAATGTCGAAAGCAATTACAGAAGACATCCTGCCACTACGTCTTAGTGCTAGCAAGTTCTGGGATAGAATTGCATGTTTGTGCTATCGCTACTTTTTGCCAAATTTGGCTCTCCGCACATCGGATGCACCAAAATTGTTAGCTACTGTAACGAAAAATGCCGCAAACGTTTATAGAAGGAAGCAGGGTGCTGGATTTCATTTCCGATCAAGCTGGGAAAGGAAGGGCGAGAAAATAGTTTTGCCTTAGGCCCTTGCTGAAAACATTTATAGATTGAAACATGCATCTAGCTTTCCAGTTAAATTGATTCTGGTTACAGACGAAACGATTTTTTGAGTGTATGCATTCGTGCATTTCCATTTTTGTGCCAACTTAGACGAGAACTGCCACAGGTGATGTAATACTGACCAATTCTGAACCTAAATGAACAGAATTTCGCGCAGCACTCTATGCTTGTGCTATTTCAGTTTTCTTTGCCAAAATAGGCTCGTTAACTATCGGTTAGGTCTAAAGTTTATCGCATAACACGAGGAATTGCATAGCTTCCAGCGATGAAAGGAAGAGCTTGGTGGAAACCGAATAATTGCAGACAAAAGCTAAGCAAATTGATTGCGGCCTTGTATTTGTGCTGTCTCAGCTTTCGTATCAAAATCTATCGTATTTCATTGCGGCCAGCCCTAAATATCAAACGTCTTACAATTAAACTGTTTTTCACTAAAACTGAATTGATCTAACACTTGCTATCTAATCTTGCATTTTTTGGTGCCGTAGCAAGCCAAAAGCCAAAGTCTCATTAAGATCAGTTGCGGTGTGGAGTAGGAAAAGCATTAAACACTGCGCTACTAAGGTAAGACGCATTGTTATTCATGTGTAATGCCTTATGCATGCATTGACCTAAGCCACCGGTCAAAACCAATATCAATCAGATCCCTTCTATAGTGGTGTAATGTGGCACGCAGCTCGTTCGTGATTCAAAACTTGTCTTGCTTTGTCCGGAACACTTCTACCCATAACCCCAAAGCGGCATGGTAACTTAAACCAAATAATAACATGAACGTAGTTTACACTTGTGAGTGTTGTAGCAACCCGTATAGAGTAAGTTCACTACAATTTATAATTAGAATATTAGGGACAAAGAGTAGGGCTGAACTTTCTAACAAATGGCCACCGCTAATTTGTTCACAAATGATATGATAGTAAAACCATTAAATGCAACTTAATCTTACTTTGTTTTAGTGCAAAGTAATCCCAAAGGCGGAATTTTGGCTCCGAATCAACCGTTAAAGAGTCCATGAGTGATATTATGCTGCATTCGGACGCGACAAATTTTTGTGGAATTCACTTTTTTCAAAGTCATTTTACTAATGAAGTCCCGGTCGTTAGTGTAATTTTTGAGAATACATAGCCCATTTCTGGCCTTGTAATGTAGTAACACATGCAACATGTCAACGAGACCAACGCGGTTACCGTTAATGACCTTGAAAATTATGAGCGAACTACTTATCTAAAACATTTGTTTACAAGACATAAAATATGGTCCCTGGTTGATTTCTGTCTTGGAAACTACAAACATCATTTACATTTATTTTTGTTTTATAAGTTTTATGGTATGTTCCATTTGACGCATATGCATATGACCGTATTAAATGAAACCTTAATTATTTGCACTTTAATTCATTTTTATCTTTAAATGGTAATAAACAACAGTGTTTGTAGTGTCGCGAGACTCCCTTTAGGGTAAAAAAAGGCATAGTACTAAAGGTAGAATACATGTATTCTGGAAACAGAGGGCTTGGGGGCTGCTGGCACGGCTGAAGGCCGACCAACCGGCTCAGTACAATATGGCCACCCAAGTGACCGAAACCGGCAGCTCAAACAAACAAAGTGTAGCGTCCCGAGACTCCCCTTAAGGTAAAAGAAGGCGCAGTACTAGGGCAGAATATATATATTTCGGCAACAGAGGACTTGGGGGCTGCTGGCACGGCCCGGAGGCCGACCAACCGGCTAGAACAAGATGGCCACCCAAGTGACCTAAACCGGTAGTTCGAACAAACAAAGTATTACACAGCCCCTCTCTTCTTTCGAGCGTCGTCCCCGACGCCCCCCTTCGTCCGCCTCCCGTGTCAGCCATCACAACGTAATCAGTGCTGCGAGAAGCACCCACGAGCTAACCGTCCCAGTCGTCGAGGTTCGAACGCATGTGTTCCTGTAGTGCCATCAATTCCGCGTAGCACTCAGTGCAGCAAATGCGCGCCTCTTGGCCCTCCTCTGGGCTTGGAGTCCACGGCTAGTGTCGCTTCAGTTGTTAATAGCTTCCCTGTCGAACACGAGGGCGAGGGAGGTGCCGAAGCTGGACGTCGATCTCGGCCCTTCTGCTTCGAGATACCAGAGGTTCTCCCATCCATAGCACATGCACTTCTTTCACACCGCCAAAATTTGCTAGAAGCGGCATGGAGCAGGATAAAATCCATCAAAGTCGGGTCCGCTTTCCGCTGCCACCAATGTAGCGTCCCGAGGCTCCCTTTACGGTAAGAGAAGGCGAAGTACTAGGGCAGAATATATATATTCCGAGAACAGAGGGCTTGGGGGCTGTTGGCACGGCCCAGAGGCCGACCAACCGGTTAGAACAAGATGGTCACCCAAGTGACCTAAACCGGTAGTTCGAACAAACAAAGTATTACACAAAGTATTACAGTGTTTTCCTTCCATTTGGCTCAACCATCACCTTAAGACCCAAAAATAAGTGGCCTTAGCTTACTGCAGGTATGGCCCACATTATTCATCTTTCAACAATGCTATACGGCATTTTTAGGCGCTCCTTTACGCTAATCATTGCTTACGAATTAGTGCGATAAAAAAGCCATCCTGACTAAATTCTTTCAGGCATTTGTGTGCATTTCCATAGCGTTTATTGATGAGGAATTCTGTTTTGCTTTCCTTTGAAACCTAGGGATTGAATTTAAATATTCTATAAGGAGAGGCATATATCCAGTTAATTTATGCATGACAGAACTTTTAATAGGTTGATTAAAGTCTGAATGTTTGCGGTGACAAAAAATGGCAGCGCGGGATGAGCACGAAATAGGATCGAAAGGACTAAACCCTTTCTAGCTAGATTAAGCCGACTTCACTCAACACTTTCAACAGCGCTCAAGCAACTTGAAACCATTGATAAAATGCTTTTTAAAAGTATCTAGCCAAACAAAGTCAATCGGAGAGTTCTTAACTTATTAAGCTCGAATCTGAATAGACGCTTGCACGTGGTTGAGTGGATTAGGAGGTAGGGATGATGTAGGATTACCAACAGACGGGATTAAACTCACATTGTAATACTTTGTTTGTTCAAACTGCCGAGTTCGGTGACTTAGGTGGCCATATTGTTCTAGCCGGTTTGTCGGCCTCCGGGCTGTGCCAACAGCCCCCAAGCCCTCTGTTCCCAGAATATATATATTCTGCCCTGGTACTGCGCCTTCTTTTATCGTAAAGGGAGCCTCGGGACACTACAATTGAGAACTTTCGTCGTTTATTCCATTTAATAATTCTGCAGCGAATGCTTAATTTGGGGCAAACAATTGTTTGCAACTTTAGATTTGCGTAGTTTCCCAGTTTTTGTATGTATGCGGTTTGCAAGACAAAAGTTTAGGACAAAAATCAATGGCGCTTTCATTCAGAGCTTCCATTTTAATAAGTTTTGCAACCATAAAAGTGCACCGAATTTGTAATAAGCTCACTAAGAATAGTTAATAACGACTTTTATGTAAACTGACACAACTAACGATTGTTGGATACTTATTCAGAGTTATGTACAAAATTTTTCAATTGTAACAGGTAGATGTTTTAAATAAATGCAAAACCAGAGTCTATAAATATCCTTTTGATACTCATATTCTTTAAGTGCACCTTGTTGGCGAGAGGCGAGTAGAAAATGCAAGTCTGGCCTTGAACGTGCGGGTCAATTCTCTGGACGTAGGCAGGTCGGCCCCCTAATTCCAGTTAATGCGCTATCTGTCGACTCTTGCAGCTACTGCAATGAAGATGCCAAAGAGTATCCAACCTTTGTATATCAGGGGAAGTAAAAGGAAAGATAAGGAAAGGGAATAAACGCCTACTCTGTTGGCAGCACTGGCGGGACATCCCATCTTCAAGGATGGCATGAACTTAAGAGGCTGGATGAAGACCGCTGCCTTTCGCATCCACTTGTACTTTCAGTGGCAAAGAACCCCTTTGATGCCTCGTGCACTTCCGAAAGAGTTACCGTCGGCAATGAACGCCAATATTGATATTGACCACTGCTGTAAGATAATAGTTCAGCTCGTCATCGACCAGCAAGAACAGTTCCTGGTTAGGGACTTTTTCCATCACGATCAAAAACTTTGCGGGGATGATGAGGAGTACGCCAGGAATATGCGACACCTAGCAGGACAGGTTTTCCGATGCATGCTACCAACTAACATTATGGAGAGATTGCACGCCGTAACTAACAACCTCAGCTAGCTGGTTGAGCTTGCAACTAGGAAGCGTTGGAAACTCATGAGCTTGCAACTAGGAAGCGTTGGAAACTCCGTCTGACATCGCTACCTTAGAAGTCAAGCCCTACGCGTCCACGTTCAATCCCTCCGCTCTGCGTCCCAAGATCTAGTAAGCCGTACTATTCCTTATTCTGTTTACACCCAAGCGGCTTTCATTCATTTATGCGAGTCTCAGGCAGATTTGAGAGATTCTCCCGCAGTTTTGTCCTTAATTCGGGTGTAGCCAAGCCAGTCGTACATTCAGAACCTTCCCCAAACCTTCGCAGCATGATTTGCGTCAGTCCTCCCCTTACAAAACTGCTCTCAGTAAGGGAGATGAGGATGGCAGTAACAGGAAAGATATTGCTAAAAAGCTCCACAGGGAGAGAAATTTGGACAGTACAATTCATTATATTCCTAGAACTGGCTTGAGGTGTGATACTTGACGTTGATTTCCTTCGTAGCATTAAAGCAGTTCTGAATTTTTGCGGAAGGCACCTTTTATACTCAGCAATGCATGAACGTTAATGGAGTTGCTTTGCGACAAGAAAAAGACTCAGACGAAATTTCCGGCGCCTTAATCGGGGCTGCAGCTACTCCCATGACCTGCTTAGGTTAACTTTGCTCACAGTTAACGCATATCACGAATAGCTAGAGGACTGAACTTCACGTATTGCTGAGTAAGTATGCGGAAATGTTATCAAGGAAGGGAGTGGAACAGACGAACAAATACCGTCAAGCATACCATAGCCACCAGCGAAGCCAGGTCCATTTGGCCTCCTCTGCAAGAAGTTAGAAAGTGTGTCTGTCTATGTCCGGAGAATTGATCCGCTTGTCCTGGGCCAGATTCGGGTTGTTCACCCGTCTCGCGCCTGCAAGGTACATTTTAAGAATATAAGTATTGCACCTTTTTTAAGGCAAAGCGTATACACTTAAATCAGATTGCCCTGCTGGTGTATCCGACCTTTAGTTGTGTCATTGAGCAGCGGTTTTTGTCTATGTGGTCTCATTAATCATTGACTTGACTTTAATTTGGGGAATAGATTTTGTGGACCGAAAATTTAACAGGTTTGTTTTTTTGTGGCTTACATATATGGTACATATGGAGGCGTCATAAACGGGGAATAAATGCAAATTTTTCCTTTACCGTTACTATATGCATTGTTATTTCTTAATTTATATTTAGTAAAATGGAATTTTTTAAAGGTTGGTAGATGATGCGCAGTCTTCTTGACCATCACTCGCTCCGCCGTCAATGCCGACTGCACTGGCCCTGAGACACAAGCTCATGGGGCTGCCGACAATAGCCGTCAGAACGTGTCACGCGGCTTCGTGCTTGAATAGCCTTTTACGGACCGACTCCAGCGTGTGTGTGCGCAACAAGGTTGGAGTGAGGAAGGCGACAGTAAACTGGTAAATTGGTAAGCACTTCCCTAAGGGGCATTATGCCGAGTACGTTTTATGACATGTTAGCGTCTACTTTGGATCCTTTTCTGGATTTTATCAATGTTCTTAACGTTTCGTCAATCTTACCATAATGGCTTGAAATTAATCCAGCGTGAGACATTTGCGGTGTAATCGGAAGTGTAATTTTGGCCTTTTGCATCCACATTTAATAAACTTTGGTTCATATGGTAATAGATGCAGCCTTGTCTCGTTTCCTCGCCCTTTTACTAAGCATCTATGCTTAGCGTGACAGAAGATCGACAGCTTTACTAGAATACACGAATAGACGACTTATCCGAGGAGCCATTTTCCGTGAAAACGCCTGCATTCACGAATGCCGGAGTGAGTGGGGTTACGTTTTTCCTCAATGTGACTGGTTTATAAAGTGAACCGGAAGTGTCAAATAACAGCTCATGTTGATTGATTCTGTAGATTCTATCATGTTACATTTAATGTCATGTTAATCTACTTCTGTGTTTCGGGAATTTGTTGGTTTGTTTGCTTTTCAGGATCATCTACCGGCTGATTTGAAAGTGCGACAGAGGAGTGAAGCATCTTGCCCACTGCTTGGGCATTGGTTGACTGGTTGCCTGACTTTCACGTCACCGTTCATGTTGTGATGACTGACGCAGCAGGTTGACCGAGCGAGGGGAGCATCGAGAACGGCGTTAGAGAACTGGAAGGTACTACGTATTGCTTTGGTTGTTCGTCTGCTCAGTTATTCAGATGGTCCGCCGTTGTACCTTGATCTGGCCGTTGATGTGTGGAAGGCACGCATATTCTGCTCGAGTGCGATGCGTCTTTTCGTCTTTTTTCTTGGGAGGAGGGTGGGGGAATGTTGGGAGGATTGCAGAACGTAAGCATGTCCAGTACAGCTGTGCCATTGTGAATTGAAGGCCCGCTCATCACAGCTCATTCGTACGACTAGTTGACGTCAAGGGGCTTTGGGGGGCGTTGGTGCCAGTTTGTCGGTGCTGGTGATGAGTGGGGCAGTGAAGACCAAATTTGGAAGCAGCGCAGCAATTATAGCCGTCGTTGGATGCAAGGTGTATTCTTCTCAATGAGCGTTCCGTCTACTGTTCAACTGGGAGCGTAATTGCCAGTTTGCTAAGGCGTCGCCATTGCTGAGTGTCATGTTGGAAAAGAACGGTACACGCAAATCTAGTAGGCATTTGGCTTTAGTTTGCCTGTCCACTAGCCACCATTCCATTTCAGGTGAAGGATCTCGGTTGCGGTTAGCCGCGGACAAAGCGCCTTTATCCAGAAGGGAAGTAGTGATTACCTCGGGAGTCCGGACACGCGATACAGGTTGTCAGCAGATTGACTGGGGAGAACCATTTAGGCGGTTGATCCTTAACAAAATTCGGTTCAAAAGGATATTTTTCGCCAAAAATTAAGTGGTAAGCCATAGCGTGTGTAAATGTGATGGAAAAGGACAGGTGGGACAAGCTATTGTCATTCCTTGTCAGTGGCGGATGTTTATCTTGACCTCGAAGTAAAAATGTGCCATCATAAAAATACCTGGGAAACCAATGGTTTGAGCGCAGACATGCACGGCTAGATATAACCGGCAATGTTCTGCAGATGTCTGCCTAAGATTCTAGAGATTGTTATTAGTCGAACACTGGGAGAACATTTCGCAAGTGGCCTCCTTGCGGATTTCCTCCTTATGGGGCAATGTCCCGTGGNTGAGAACATTTCGCGAGTGGTCTCCTTGCGGATTTCCTCTATGTTGGACAATGTCCCGTGGTGACGCTAAATTCACTAATCCGCAGAAGGGGACCAAGAATAAATAAGTAGGCGAGAAGGGTACCATCGCCACACTGTTCGTGCTCCTTTCCCCCCATCGCCACTNCGGGACCACCGCCACACTGTTCGTGCTCCTTTGTCCCCATCGCCACTGTGACACTTCACCGCCTTTCTCAACTAAACCCGCCCATGATGGGTGAGTTCATAGGCTCATGAGATTGCATCCTGATAATGGGCCGCCTGTTCAGCAACCGACTGAGCCCACGCACCCGCTCAGCATGGGTCGGTGACACTGAATGACACTGCCAAATGCCTTTNGCACTGAATGACACTGCCACATGCCTTTACATCAGCATTAACAAAGGCGCCGGCGCGAGACGGTAGAGGAAAGTCGTCTCCACCGTCGGTTGCTGCTATTAATGTCAATAATTAAAGCACATTTATAAATGTTGCTATTATTGTAATTAACACTTTTGCCGTGCATGTGCTGGCGACAGCTCAGTTGGCAGAGCGGTGGGCTGTAGACGCTAGCAGCAATCCATAGGCCGGTGCTTCAAATCCGCCTTGCCGGAACTTTATGCTCCTCGGTAACTGCATTATTATGCTGGTCGACTCCCCACCCTGCATGTCCGCAGAAGTCCACTCCGAACAACAACTGCTGTTTTCTCTTCTTTATCTCATACTGAGCCTTAAGTCTTCATGAAATTCAGGTTTGGATCTCCTTTTCTTGGCTGCAGTCCAATCCCATTGCTACCATGTAAATATACACCTTAAAAACTTTGGGTCATTCTGACACCACCATAGTTGGACTTGGGATGAGAATTCATACGATTTCTCACACATTTAACTTAATGTAAGGTACAGCCCAAGTCTTCCACCCTTGTAGTGTGACACGAAGTAATGCAACGAGCTCCAGTAATCTGATGCCAGTAGTACATGGGATAAGGTTGTGGGCTTCATACATAGATGACGCTGATAGATAATGCATCAATGCTTTGGATGATGCATATTTCTTCCATTAATACTCAGCTTTTGTTTGATTGGAGCCTGTCCTGCCATTTCTTCAAGTAGATCTGTCATATTCTGAGCAGGATAGGTTAAGACTGTATGGTTGCAAGACATTTTCGTTATTCTTGCTTCGTTGATTCTCATCCGTGACACAATCATCAGCTTTTCATTAGCGCCTGATTTCTTTGTTAACCTACGTACATTCCCTATATTTGGGAAGTTGCTTTACTGAAGTCATATCAGTAGCACTACCGAGCAGCACTAGCAATTTGACCATGTAGGTTTAAAAAGACGGTAGGGGCATCGAACGAACGGTATCGATGGCCTCTGCCCACTCTGGACGTGATAGACTGTGATTGGACCTGCATTGCTCGCGGCTATCCCAAGAAGCAGCAAGCGACATCCTGCTAGTCAAGATATCGCCATTTGGCGTCGATAACAAAGAAGTCTACCGTCAGTAATTTACGCGTTCAACATGCAAAATCGTCGTCGAGGCCGAAAATCCTTATAGTAGGGGATATGCTAATACCGGCGCGGAGCGGTTTGGATTTAGTCATTCAAACTGTGATCCAAAATGTGTCGGTCCAATGAGCAGCCTACCCTCTAGGGCACGCAATGTGGGGAGCCGTATATTTTATGTAAATTTTCACCTATAAAGCTATCCTGCAGTTAAGGCCCGTGAACAATGCCAAAACATCGCATGCAATTGATGCGAGAAGAAGTGGCGAATTTCATCAACACAATAAATTTAGCCATTCTATAAAAGAAACTAGCCAGCGCCTTGGGGCACATAAAATTCAAGTAGCATGCTATCAGAAATTAAAAGGAAGGATGAAAGCCTTCACAGGCACGTGTTTGCAATGGGGCCAGAAGTGAGTGCGGCAGAGACCGCGTGATAAGCCTTTGGTTAATGTAAATGAGGGCCTGGTCCCATGAGGTCATCCGCGTCTGAGTCAGTGCTCGCAGCAGACAGCCAGTTAGGATCGGTCTGTGGGTTACTAGCACCCATTCCCATCACACTACCTCGTGAGTAACTTGTCTACCAGCCTTATCTGATCAGTGAATGCTCTAAAGCGTAATGTTCGGTCAAAGTGCCACGATTACAATTTACTTATAAATGTTGAAAGCAGACCGTAATAATGGTGGTGTTTATTTGCGCTTTGTAGGTGAGAGGCGGGAACACAATATCCACGTGGTCGAAAGCGAGCTCGCGTCTTCCCCTTTGGAGCTGGAGACTCAAGTCCCGTAAATTTGGACGCTTCATCTACCTTTTTCTGCTTAAATAAAGCGATGCCTAGAAAATCTCGGCCTTCTTCTAGTAGGGTGGCAAGGAAGGAAGAGGAGAAACGGGAAAATCCAGCTACACAGACACTATCTGCCGCCTTTCAAGCTAGTCAAGCGGCCCATTAATAAGACCATACATCCCTCATCGTCCCTATTCTCCTTGCAATGTGATATTTATATCAACCACATTTTGCATGCTTTTAGCTAATGCAAAAAGTATTTATTTTTGCACCTAATACTCTAATACTTAACTATTATAAGGATATGAAACCGAATTATTTGGTGTGTTTTTTTCCAGCTTTCAAAACACTTATTTTAATGTCTAGGAGATATTCGTTAATTTTCCAGCTTTCAAAACACTTATTTTAATGTCTAGGAGATATTCGTTAATTCTTCAACTAGTGCCTACATCAATTAATTTTGTCTAGCCACATGGAACTGACCCTCCGGTCTTGTCCAATTCGATAATCATATTACCCTCTATTACATCTCGCGTCAGTCAACTTTGTGGTGCTTAAAGGCAATCTCATCAACTATAGGGAGGTTCCACTGCTCTGACAGCATTTTCATTTGCACTTGAGTGTGACGACTACTGACTAAAGGACTTTTCAAGGCACGGGCCTATTTAGCTAATCAAAATGCAACTTTGTCTGGTAGCCATTTCCACCATTCAGTAGCCTTTGGGTGGCTTCATTACATTCGAATGTGACAAAAGCACCTTTTTTACTAGAGCACCTAAGTTGTTGCTTATGGTACATTACATTAGGACGAGCCTTCAAATTATTATTTTGTTACATTGCGGTCACCTGTTTGATTATGGCGTTTTACTTTTTCTGCTCTGAGTTGTGCCGAAGCCACAAGGGAGGGTTGGTGGCAAGGAGACGAGGAGCACAGGAGGCAATGAGACATGTAAATGGAAGTGATTTTTTGCCAGTTATTAGGACGGCTTTACATTGACAGCACCCTTAACTTAACCAATGACCATTCTCTCCGAAGGGCATCGTTGTAATGGAACGCTTCCGAAGAGTGATTTGGCTGTCTGACCGTTTGAGTGAAGGTTTGGTGTTTGTCAGGATGCGTATGCGTATAGGTTAACCCCTTCATCACCAGAAGATAAGGAGAAGGAGGAGGATGATAAATAAAAGTAGTAAAGTTAAAACTTAAGGCATTCAAATCGTGAATGTAGATCAACCAGCAGATTGACGTGTATAAGTATACATGGAGACAGGATGAATAGTGGATCTGCACTGTTTGAGGCCAAACCTAAGGCAGAGCTACTTCACAGATTGAAGTGGCAATTATTCTTGCCACAAATATGTTGGAGAATTAGTCATAAACGCGCAGCACTTAGAAACGGAGATGATTGAAAAAGAATGATGGTGTGCCAATCGTGAATGAAAACTGTGCTAATCGCAGTCTACTTGGTACGACGATGGTTGCACGCGGTGTAAGTGTAGGTGCTACTGCGATCCCTCATGGTACAACCACTAGCATTTGACCTTTCACCACATAATTGGCAATAATTTTACTCACAAAATAAGATTATTACTTAGGAGAAAGTTGTTTAAGACATCACCACGGTGCATAGTATTGGCGAAAAGGAACATCTTTCATTCGAAATGCAAAATTTGTCATCATGCGGCACCAAATTTGGTGCAAAGGCGGTGTAAAGTAAAAGACAAGGCAGTTTGAGGGAGAAGAGGGTCACATCAAAGTCAAGCTAGAGAGGTAGACATTAGTGCTGAATAGAGTTTGTTTTTAAAGAAAAAAATGGTTTTACTGCCCTAAGTTTGTATAATGGGCACATCATGGGCCCAAAGTGATATTAAAAGACCCAATTTTGGCATGCCCAGTTTTTACACGGGGCATTTTTCATTTTAAAAGTTGCTTTAAATGCGTGAGACTTTCGAGAATTGTCGTGAATGGTTCCAAATGCACACCGAAATCGACGGACATGCACACTTACGATAAAAGCTTCCTCACTTGACTGCTTTACGCTAGAGAGGGTAATGATTGTGTGGAGGACCATGGCACTCCGATCAAGCACTCCCAGGTTAATGCTTTGAGCCACATTGACATTTAGATGTTACCAACAGCAAGTCAACAAGATTTCGCCTCTCTACAGCTTCATTTCTACCATCACCATTTCAACGCTGAGCTACTCACTTAAGGGCGTATTCACATCAAAGCCTACATTGTGCGTCATTACTTTCGTGTGTGTAGTTGTCAACCAATAGAAGCAGTAATTAATGATAGTTCCTGATTGGCCAGGAGCATTCAAGTGCTTAGTTGACGTTGTGAAACAGTCAGTCATCAAGAGCAGTTAATATAAAGAGTCCCTAGTTCATGGGGTCCATCAGTACCAGAATATACACAGTGACATTGTCTATCCCTCGAAATCATGTCAGCAGGTCCGGCTATTGGAATTGACTTGGGAACCACCTTCTCCTGTGTCGGCATTTTTCAAGGCGGTAAGGTGGAAATCATCGTCAATAGCCTGGGTGACCGCAAGACACCGAGCTACGTCGCATTCACGGATAGAGAATACCTCACCGGTGTTGTGGCAGAGAACGAGGCAGAAATGCATCCTGAGAATACGGTGTACGATGTGAAGCGGCTGATCGGACGTCGCTTCAATGACGAGGCAGTGCAAAGTGATATGAAGCACTGGCCATTTAAGGTGGTAGACTCGAATACAAAGCCAAAGGTTGAAGTGAAGTACTGTGGTAAGACAAAACGATTCACTGCAGAGGAGATCTCGTCTATGGTGCTGCTGGAGATGAAGAAGACAGCAGAAGCTTATACGGGCAAGAAGGTAATAGATGCTGTGATCACTGTTCCAGCGTGTTTCAACAGCAACCAACGTCAGGCAACGATTGATGCAGGCAGAATAGCGGGTTTGAATGTGATGCGCATCGTCAGTGAGCCAATGGCAGTTGCTCTTGCCTACGGTTTGGGCAAGAGGGTTGACAGGCAGCGCAACGTACTCATCTTCGACTTGGGTGGTGGCACCCTCGATGTGTCTGTCATATCCATAAAGAAAAAAAAATTCGAGGTGATTGCTGTTGGTGGTGACACGCACTTGGGTGGTGGTGACTTTGATTCTCGACTGGTGGATTACTGCCTGAAGAAGTTTAAGAAAGATCACAGAGGACTAGAATTGACACTCAACGCANTCTGAGGAAGGCGTGTGAGAATGCAAAAAGGATGTTGAGCTTGCTCGAGTGCACAAACATTGAAGTGGAATCGTTGCACAAGGGCGTCGATTTCTCTGTGTCCATCTCACGGGATCGTTTTGAGCAATTGTGTTCGGACCTCTTCGACAGATTGTTGGCTATAGTGTACCAGACGTTGAGCGATGCAAGGTTGGACAAGGCCGATGTTGACGAGGTATTACTGGTGGGTGGATCAACGCGCATATTNCAGATTGTTGGCTATAGTGTACCAGACGTTGAGCGAAATCCGGATGAGGCAGCAGCGTGTGGCGCAGCATTGCTGGTGTCTAGCACGATTGATGAACAGTCGCTGGTGATGCAGGAAGTAGCACCATTTTCAGTGAATTTGGTGAAGTCAGGTGGTGCAATAACGACGCTGACAGAGCGTAACATGAAAATTCCATCGAAGAAGACATTGGTGTGTACTGCCTATTATGAAAATCAACAAAACATGCTATTTCGGGTGTACGAATGTGAGCCATCGGTGATAAATGAGAGCAACTTGGTGGGAGCGTTTATCGTGGTAAGTGACCCACCTTCGCCACGTCAATTTCCTGAAATAGAAGTTACAATTGCCATTGACGGAAATGGCATTGTCAATGTGTCAGCGGTGGACGTCTTGTCAAAGCAGCAGATAAACGTCTGTGCTAGGTATACCATTCATCTCTCCAATTGGCAGAATAAAGAAATGGTGAATGAAGCTGAGGAGTTCAAGCTGGAGAATGAGAAGCAGAGAAGTAAGATGGCAGCAAGGAATAAGCTAGAAAGCTACATCTTCACCATGCAATCGATGGTAGAAGACGACGAGACGAGGCAAAAGACGTCGGAGAAGCAACGCAATCATGCACTTGAGATGTGTGAGAGTGCGCTCAGGTGGATAGACCTCCACCAAGAGGCCACAGAGAAAGACTATGAGGATATGCGCAAAACGGTCGAAAGTGCGTGCAGCCCCATTTTGGCACCGAATCAGCACAATTCGCATGCACAGAGAAGCAGAATGACAAATCGACAAAATGAATAATCTTTTGCTCATTGCCTCCTGGGAATCACAAAGTGACCAAACACAAAAACCCGTTTGCCTTGTTTTGATTACCAAGCCTAACCCCAATCCAGAGAGTTGTTACTTCTTTTGCCCTACACTGGCTACATGCATGAACATGCAATAAATAAGTAAATCTTTTCTCTACCCACTTGGCCACTCATTTACCCATACACGTGCCTTCTGATGCATTTCCGCATTAATCAATTTTTCCCTCGGGATCGACCTGCAAACAATCCGAAGAGAGCTTCAGGGCGACCACTACTTTTTATGTGAGCACTGCAGACGATTTATTATTGGGTAATCATCCTAGCATTTACTTGGATCTAGCCATTCATTTCAAGATTCTTTTTATGTAAAGAACGAACTTCGTGCCACCGTGTAACACGTCTTCGCTTCATAACCAAACGGCGTAGGGTGTTCACTGGGAACGAGGATGTCTTTCAGGGTGCCCATTACAAGGCAGACCAAGTAGAATTCCACACCAAATTCACCATTCACGGAGGTATCAGTGCCAAATCGAAATGCCTCTCTTTGCTAAGGATTTTGTGTTCCAATGCGCTATCTTAACCAAAACACACAGAAGCTGCCTTTCTCCACGCAAGCACTAGTGTCGACAATGCCAAATGTAGCATCGGACTCGCGTCAAGGTAACCTAGGCTAGACAGAGGCGAGCAGATCCTCCTCCCTGATGGAATAGCATCAAGCATGAGTTTGGGGATGGGGGTTAAGAACTGTCTCCCTAAAGGCCAAGGCAAATCATTGCGTCGAATGAAAACAAATTCATGTAACGCTTCGACGCATTGAATGAGTGAAAGAATGGGATGACCGATGTCGTGCTTCTCTTTGTCTCACTCCAACGACTTGTCTTAAAGATAAACATTTGCACACTGAAGGCGCCTTTCCACGAAGGAGCACATCGACTTGCCCCATCACTCTTAACCACCTCCACGTTTGTCCACATTGACTCTCATCTTTCCAATGCTTCTGCCTTCCCCGACGCTTCCCTGTGGAAAAATCGAGTTAATTATTAGAGAGTGCCGTGAGGACTGGTGGTAAGATCGGATCTGTGTGTGCACGCTCAATTGGTTGTGTGTAGTCGTAGACTTTGCAGTCATGTCTCGCGCGATTGGTGCAGCTACGATCACAACAGTCGGCGTCTCAATCGAATAGACGAAGCGGATGAGAAAGTGAGACTTGGAGACCTGCGCGAATGGAACACATTGACACACAATGTCTAATGCAATTACTGCTTAGGACCTCCTTGTCACAATTTATCAAATGAAGCCACTTATAGGGTGGCAAAACGATGGTGCGGATAAAATACGAGTCGTGCGTCGATCGGCTTAACAGGAGTTGGTTAAAACAGCACTCCTTGCAATCCTTTTTAGAACACAGCGAAAATGCTTCATTGAATTTCGAATTGTGATGGATGGATGGAGGGAAGCACGAACAATTCAACATTAGTTTCTGTATGTGCACATGCTCAATTACCTCGATTTATTCATTTGCCGAGGTTTCTAAACCAAATAAATCATCGTTACCATTGGATGAAACAAAAAAATGGCATTTGAAAGATTGTTTGTTACATTCATCAATTGTAGCTAATGCGTTAACCCATTCGAATCACTGTTCTGTAATTCCTCCTCCAGTGGATCTCAGCCTTCCCAGTACCGTCGCATAACTCTCTCACCACTGCAGGCCTAAGCCACAACCATAGACGTCTCGTAGCCCGCCTTCAGTAGGGACACTAATCATTATTATGGAAATGGGAAATGCAGTGCAAAGTGTGACATGCTGTGTGGCGCTTTATTTTTCCACTGAATATCTGCCTAGGAGTGCTAACAACTTGGAGGAGGCTTGTTGAAAAGGTAGATGGGGATGTGGTTTGGTAAGTGCAGATACAGAAAGACAGCTTTGAGTAGATTTCGCCACACACAAAGAGCCAATTTCCAAAAAGATTGCAGGACTCTTGGACACAGGCTTTGGTCATTTCATCCCATATTTTGGGTGAGTTTCGACCCACAAAATTCAAGAGTTATTCATGGCAGGCATGAGTAAGAGGGCCATTTACACCGGCCAGCCTCATGTGGACCAACAAGTGGCATTTTGATTGACGTTGTCGTTTTACCTGCAAGAAAACAATCCTATTAACGCCCAATACAGTTTTGACTAGCCCATGCTTCACTTGAAATGCAAACAGTTGAGCGTTCTTGTGCAAGCACAGGTCGTCCTTCATGACCAAGTTCCATTCATTCATTGGGAGTGTTTTAATGAACAACATTGTCACCACCTTGCTTTAAGAGGAGAGTAAATTTGAAGCAACTGATGAATTCTTAGCACAGCATCAACACAGTTAATTCGAATTACTATTTGCACCTTTTTTGCCAAATTGGGGGCTCAGGACTAAGGATACAGTCGTGGCTTCTGGTGGAATCCCTTCCACCACCCGATCATCCACTCATTCCCCAGAACGATTATGCATTGTTCATTTTAACCACCTATGCACTCATAGATCACAGATCATAGATGGAAACCTAAATTTGGCAGTGAAAACAATCTGTGTTTCTACTGAAAACAAAGCCTTTAGGCCAAAGCCTCTGAGCCATGGCAAATCAACAAAGTGGAAGGAACATCGTTGCGCTGAATGCCAACCTGACCCACACCAACGGTGCTTCCATGCCAAATGCCATTTGCGTGCCACTGTTAGGGTAAATTTCTTGCGCAACGATGCGGTCTAGGCAAACTCGTTTATACGATTCATGAACGCAGATCNCCCAGAACGATTATGCATTGTTCATTTTAACCACCTATGCACTCATAGATCACAGATCATAGATGGAAACCTAAATTTGGCAGTGAAAACAATCTGTGTTTCTACTGAAAACAAAGCCTTTAGGCCAAAGCCTCTGAGCCATGGCAAATCAACAAATATTCATGAACGCAGATCAACCAATCATCCAAAATAATCTTGGTAAACTTTCATATGCATTCGACTGGTATTGACGTCGATTTGACGCATTTCCGAAGTCTACATGGGGACCCGTGATACTTATACCAGGAAAGGCGGTGCCTAAAAATTCAAGATGCACTTAAAGGCTTCCTCACAGCAGGTGTTTCCATACATTTTGATGACACATGACTACCCATTTTGCACTAGCTTTTGTGCGGTAACATTTATCAACTAAATGAAGGAGAGGAACTTTCACAATACCCCATTTGATAGAAGGAGCTTCATATTTGACTGATAAAATAACTCAAAACTGGAATTGATAGAGCTTAGCAGCGCCCTTGAAACCTTCTTGAGGCGTAGCGACGCACATTGAACTTTACTTTGGCTTTGCTCGGAATAGTTCGGCCATTCTCAAATTGTAAACCAATCAACAGGTCATGTATGCTCTTCACCGCAAGCAAAATGTCGAAAAGGCAAAAAGTACTATATTTTACCTTTCGTAAAGAGGCACTTGGGCTAGCACATATGATGTGCCTAAGACAAGGATATTTTATTTGTATTTACCTTTTGCTTAGTAGTGGTTAAATTGTTAATGCGCCCCTTTCGAGACTTCCCTGAAGGCAGAAGAAGGCATAACACATATATGTTTAGCAGATAAAAAAAATTAGTTTTGCTGGCATGGTTCAGATGTTAGCTTACTCTGCAATGCGGATCACACCAACCCGACTCGTCGTAACAGAGACAAGAGTCAAATGAGCACCAAAACATTACGACTACTGTAGCGTCCCGAGGCTCCCTTTACGGTAAAAAAAGGCGCAGTACTAGGGCAGAATACATACATTCCGGCAACAGGGGGCTTGGGGGCTGTTGGCACGGCCCGGAGGCCAACCAACCGGCTAGAACAAGATGGCCACCCAAGTGACCTAAATCGGTAGTTCGAACAAACAAAGTATTACACAGCCCCTCTCTTCTTTCGAGCGTCGTCCCCGACGCTCCCCTTCGTCCGCCTCCCGTGTCAGCCATCACAACGTAATCAGTGCTGCGAGAAGCACCCACGAGCTAACCGTCCCAGTCGTCGAGGTTCGAACGCATGTGTTCCTGTAGTGCCATCAATTCCGCGTAGCACTCAGTGCAGCAAATGCGCGCCTCTTGGCCCTCCTCTGGGCTTGGAGTCCACGGCTAGTGTCGCTTCAGTTGTTAATAGCTTCCCTGTCGAACACGAGGGCGAGGGAGATGTCGAAGATGAACGTCGATCTCAACCCTTCTGTTACGAGATACCAAAGGTTCTCCCCTCCGTAGCACATGTACTTCTTTCACAACGCCGACGTTTGCCAGAAGCGGCATGGAGCAGGATAAAATCCATCAAAGTCGGGTCCGCTTTCCGCTGCCACCAATGTAGCGTCCCGAGGCTCCCCTTAAGGTAAAAGAAGGCGCAGTACTAGGGCAGAATATATATATTCTGGAAACAGAGGGCTTGGGGGCTGTTGGCACGGCCCGGAGGCCAACCAACCGGCTAGAACAAGATGGCCACCCAAGTGACCTAAACCGGTAGTCCGAACAAACAAAGTATTACATACAGTTTAATCCAATAAGTGGAAAGTGGACAATGCCTTTGGAATGTGAGGTAGTGAAAATGAATCTACCCTGATTTTCCTCACTTCCTCCTTCTCCTCTTTTGGGCATGTCAAACCATCTATAAAATTATGTGTAATAATTTGTTTGTTCGAACTGCCGGTTTCGGTCACTTGGGAGGCCATATTGTACTGAGTCGGTTGGTCGGCCTCCGCGCCGTGCCAACAGCCCCCAAGCCCTCTGATTCCAGAATACATGTATTCTACCTCCAGTACTATGCCTTCTTTTACCTTAAAGGGAGTCTCGGGACGTTCCAATATAATTGAGTATTCTGCAATGCAATATTTTCGTCAATCATTTTCTTTGGAAACGTTTACTAATAAGATTTGTTTAAAAATCAAATCTGGCCTTGTAAAAAACACGTTTGAAGCAAACAATTTTCTTATTTTCTTTAAAAAGAATGTTAGTGGTCTTTGTTTTCTTAGCCGCATTTTCAAATTAACACCTTAACCTTAAATTTACTTTGAGGAAGCCTATCCTGTATTAAAAACTTTAACCGAAGAGCCGGTTAACTCTTATTTTGCATTTCCATGGTTTGCTTTTTATTAACTACACTTGCCTTGCTATAGCGTCCCATCCGTGCGGCATTTGGATATTCTCAAGGTCGTCACCATGCCCATCTTCAGAAGCAAAGTTCGTCATCGTAAGGTAACATAAAGACAGTGCAAACTAATTTTCAAATACTTTACATGAATAAATTAAGATTAGGTATTGCGAGAAATTACAATGCACAGCCTCTACCTGCTTTTAGCTTATGCAGAAATGCAACGCCATGCCTCTATTTTAGCATTAATTTGTCCAAACCAACCATTGTTAGGTTACAAAAGTAAGTCGCCTTGCCGAAAATTTGCTGCCTACTTTTTTAAAGCGAACGTGCAGAATCTGGAATACTGCTATTAATCTTATATCTAGTGCCTACCTCGCATTATTTTCGTCTTAACAGGCACTTTGCGCAAGTCCAGCCTCATGGTAACGCATTTTAAGTTGTTTCTGATTTAAAAATTTTATTATCCACCTGAGCCAAAAGGCGCGTCAAGCGAATTCGCTTCTGCTTAACGTCCAATATTAACAACTAAATAAAAGATTTACTGCTCTGCCAACAAGGCGGTTGAAAGGCCAGCAGGCTAAAGTAACCTTTGGCAAAGGCAAGACACGGAAGATCCCAGGTACACTAGCGAACGCTACTAAAGGGCTTCAACAAACTAATCCCCACGTGGTCGTCCAATGGTAGTACTAGCCGTCATATCTACTTAAAAGTAGCGCGTATTGACATAACAACATGACAGCATTTTAGAGCTGCCTCACGGAGGAAAAGACACTACGAGTTTACTCAAGCTGCAGTCAACCTTCTCGCTGCTGCAAAAAGTGGTTGCAAATATCTTGTCTTTTCCCAAGCACAGCTTACCATTTCAAACCCACCCACATACCCAACTGCCTACAAGTCACACATTCTCTACCTCCTAAAGCCGTTCTCAAGGCTAAGTAGTAGCATTTCACCTTTCAACAAATCACGATACACTCTACAGTGAAACAGAAAAACAAATCGAGACTATGGTTTAGAATGCACTCATTACCTGTGCCAACAAACTGCGATCCAACATAATAGAAACATTTCCACACCTGTTGAGGCAAAATATGCC
>LWMK02000182.1:107829-120769 GCA_001693075.2 Taenia saginata
GCATTAAGGCTTCGCTCCGTTTCCGCCAACTCCACTGCCTTGACTACTAAGATGGCTCAAATGGCTGCTGTTGAGGTAATATTTGCGCTACGCTGTCTCCGGCCTTTCCAGCAATTATATATATTTAGCCTGCCGTGTGCTGCGTTCGATGGCGCCAGCTCTCCACGCACCGCGAACCCCACCACTGCTACTTCGTGATCCTCCACCAACGGATCTGTATCTGCACCTCCGCCTCAGCTACCGTTGATGTTGGTTGCTATGATGTAGAAAAGCCACCTTCTTGAGTCGTAAACATTACATATCGTATCTTCTCTAATCTCCCGAAAACCTCATTTATGCTTGTAATGTGCCAGCTGCTTGACACCTCTATTAGCACTGCTACCGAATCTGTTTGCTCCCAAACGCCTCTAAGAATGTAGAAGGCTTGCACAAGTGAATGGACCAATAACTAGATGGAAGACTGGACATAGAATGGATGGACAGAAGGGTCACTGTATGGATGATCGAAGGGATTGGATATTATAGTTTTGGATTTCTTTGTCTGATGAAGAATATTTTAACTCATACAACATTTTTTGAAACTAGAAGTAGGTTCAGACACATCCTCCTCACAGTTGTAAAACAAATAATTCGGAACCTCAGGTGTTTACCGAAAGAAACACATTCGCATTAGAGACTAATTAAGGTGGATGAACTGACAGAGAGATTTAATGTTTGAATAGATTCCTCAAAAGTGGCCCCTTTTTTATGGTGCATTCTACAGCACTGCAAGTTCCAAAGGGGATCTCAAAGAAGCAAAAAGACAATTTCAGTTTACTCCGAATGCCCCTACAATAGATTTGAACTTGTCTATCTCGACGGCGAGGCAAGAGTGTCCCCATTTCGAGATCAAACCAAACCATGAAACAGGAGCTGGAGGTAGGACCGGATTATGGCCTATAAATCAACTGCTTTTCTACTTCACCTCCTCTGCGTTGAAGAGTTCCAACCAGGCACCACCTTGACAGGATGAAGAGTGCGAGTATTGCACCAGTGAGGAGTGGACTTGATTCGCCTTTACGCGTGGCAATTCCCTTCGGTTGATTGACTTATATCACTGCTTTCTAGAAGTTTCCCAAACATCTCCCAGTTAGAGAGAACTCTATCTAGCGTCTAGATCAATGACATTAGCAATGCTTGGGCTTCGTAAGCAGATGATTCAGTGCGAACAATTGCGTCTACAGCCCATTACAAGTACGAACAGGGCACAGTCTTTTGCGCATAGGGTGGTGCGCACTCCAGACCTGTGAGTTAACGGTTTGGAAGAAAACAGTGGTGACATTTTCGATCGCCTAGCAATTGCCGCAGCACAAGCCATTCCCAGTCACCCTACACGGACGTGAAGGAGGCGCAGGAGCAACAAATACATGGTCTGTCTGGCGTGTACATGGCAGTCATGTGCTCAGCCCCGCCCCGCCCCGCCCCGCCCCGCCCCGCCCNCATAAGCCCTTCTCCCAGTCAGTCACACGGCCACCGAATTACCCTACACGGACGTGAAGGAGGCGCAGGAGCAACAAATACATGGTCTGTCTGGCATGTATATGGCAGTCATATGCTCAGCCCCGCCCCGCCACGACAGCCCCTTCGATACCAGTGTTGGAGTAAACCGATTGTCGCAATGCTGCTGGCTGCTCCTAACACATTAATCTTGAATGAAATCAACCAAATGAGGCATGTAATTCCGTGCTACTCAAAATGGGGAGTCCTCTCAAAAGTAATGTCCTCTATATGGCTTACCATCACCAAAAACAAACTGTTTAAGTCGGTCAATAACAAGTACTGTGTCTTACTACTGCCTACTACATCTTTTCAAGTGTCATAGGAAAATGTCTGCAAAAAATCTTGCCTGTGCTTCAGTCCTGAAATCGTATTACATTCCAATCGCTTTCAACCAAGGGGTAGCAAGATTCAACGCAAGAACACGCGCTTTACAACGTGCCATAGAGGGTCCCATCAGAAACCATCTGATGCATTAACAAGCACCCCACGACTTGGCAACAGCAAAAGTACAGATGATAAGCGAATAAATATTGCTATAGGCATTTAGAAACAACAAAGGCGAGTTTGCATGAGGTTGACAAATTTCCAGTGGGTCCAGTCGATTTGAGTCACCTATCGGGTTGCCTAAACCCAAGTTTGATGTACAATGCAACCGTCCATATTCGACGACCAAACGTCAGTCCCAATATTATAATCTTAGCAAACAAGGCTCACCAATTCTGCATTATGTAAAAGGATAACGAATGCGGGCAGTGATCACACAGGTGCAGCACAGACACTAGGGCAGCATCAGCGAAGGGAACTCTAAAGCTGCATCGAGGTAGTAGTCAGGCGGTAAGAATCTTTAGCAACTCTCGGCTAACTAGAGAAAAGGAGACAATTCAAGAATTTAGATTGAACTTCAAATTACTACCAATCGACCAAAAATGTCAGATTTAATTCAATGAATGTCATAGGAAAAGAGGAATTTACATTTTGGACAAAGCAAGAGTCTCGAACCCCCTTTCCTCCCCCCACTCCCGTAAGGCACCAATGAACAGCACGAACCACGTGGTCAGCTTCCATCAGCTCCAGATCCTGTGCAACCAAACATATGCCTGACCAACAACGAAGCAGCGATAGTAACAGAACCGTCAGCTGTACTATCCCCTGTTTCAGATGCAGCAAGAACCATCACAACTTCGGTGGTAACCTCGACCCACCAGTCAGTAATGGTGTCATGGATCCGTGCCACTTCAAACAAGGAGTGCACGGAAGTGGCGATTTAGCGGGTAAGAGCTATTACCGTAGCGAGGAATTTGATAAACTAGACGCACGGTGAGAGGGAGAACGTCAAAGATGCGCTGGTTGTGAAACATTATACCTCGCCTGCGTAAACGCTGAGTGCGACACAGTGGCAGGCGGAGGAGAACGACCTTTTCCTGTCCAGGTCACCGTCAACGATCTCTGGGTTCGTGGTCGCGATGGTAGAGCTGCAGCAAGAGGATGGAGGTGGTAGAAGGGTGTAGGTTCAACAATGGGGTGTCGATCACTGCCTTTGTCGCATCGCATCCCTTGTATGTAAGAACACTGGTGTCATTGTGAGGCGAAGATGAATGGTTAACAGAGCTTGGACGCGTCATGTGGAGGAAGCAACTGAGCAGATGATAATATTTTACAATCAGGCACCAAAGAGTAGTCATAAATCCAAAACCAAGGATAGCAACCATGAACCAACCAAAAATTGGCATTTGCAAATTAAGCATCATGGAAGAACCGACATCAGTGCAGAAATCCTACCCTACCACGCAGACACCCCACTAAACTTAGGCCAAGGGTTGCCTCAACATTTGCACTTCACTTCCTCACTGCGTGCCAGTCACAACCAACGTCTTTCACCTCAGACTTGGTGATAGAAGGCATTACCAGATAGACGTCAAGAGCACTCCGGACCGCCCATGCCAAACCATTCGGCACCGCTTTTCCTGTAAACTCACGAGGCTGAATTTTAGCCCATACTAAGGAGTCGTGACGACTTTGAGCTGCGCTCCTAGCACACACACAAACCCATTTTTCGCTAGCGTGCAAGTGGCAACTCATGCAGCCATCTTCAACTGAGATTAAAACCCAGGTCCACCCGCACGACAATCGGTGCTCAGAGAGTAGTATCTATTTATTTTATCAACTTGATTTTGACAGCAATTGATGTACTTTTACAATAACCGTCCTTCTGTCTTCACTACCCTCAAAGAGTCAAGATTATGGGACGCTAAGGAAAGTCAAGTGCTAATGTTAACTATGCTAGCTCATCATTACCCTCAAAGAGGACAAGATTATGTGATGCTAAGAAAAATTAAGTGCCAATGTTAACTATGCTAACATCCAGCANGGTGTCCTTTTTTAATAACCTTCCTCCTGTCATCATTACCCTCAAAGAGGACAAGATTATGTGATGCTAAGAAAAATTAAGTGCCAATGTTAACTATGCTAACATCCAGCAAAGACACAGAGAATAAATGGAAAAAAAAGTGTTGTTGTGAAAAAATAAGCCATCAAGGTCTTCAAGGAGAGACAATACCACGATCCTACGTGTTGCAGCAGCTCGCGGTTTTGTTAGACTCAAGAAATTCCCACCATCAAAAAGCGTCTAGGTTAACGAATCAGGTATCATCTTACAGAAAAGAGGTGACTGGTTCACACAACACGACTTTACNATAAATGGAAAAAAAAGTGTTGTTGTGAAAAAATAAGCCATCAAGGTCTTCAAGGAGAGACAATACCACGATCCTACGTGTTGCAGCAGCTCGCGGTTTTGTTAGACTCAAGAAATTCCCACCATCAAAAAGCGTCTAGGTTAACGAATCAGGTATCATCTTACAGAAAAGAGGTGACTGGTTCACACAACACGACTTTACCTACCCCAACTCCAACAGGTTTACCACAGCCTAGATGCCTGATTATTCTATCAACATAGAAAACCTTGCTTAACAAATAAGTGCACTTATTCACCATGAAAGCTCCTACGCCTATTTCACTACCTTTGCCCAACTGGCACACTTGCAGCCCTTAACTTCAGCCAACCATAACAAATCGACTAGGAACAAACANACGACTTTACCTACCCCAACTCCAACAGGTTTACCACAGCCTAGATGCCCGATTATTCTATCAACATAAAAGAACTTGTCCATAAAATAAGTGCACTTGTTTACCAAGAAAGGTCCTTCGCCAATTTCACTACCTTTGCCCAACTGGCATACTTGCAGCCCTTAACTTCAGCCAATCATAACAAATCGACAAGGAACAAACAATGCGGTATCGACATCGAGCTCACTTGAAAAAAATCAGGACCTACTGCAGCTCCTACTGGGCGGCGATCATCAAAGCATTGGCTGCACCCACAACGGAGGAAAGACGCGAGGAAGGCATTGAGTACTTGACACCTCGAGTTCCACCAAGAAAGCAGCCTTTTCATTGCTCACCTCCACGTACTTACTTGCTGCAATTAGAACGTCATTCTCCACCCCATGGAAGAAGCGTTGAGTGAGTTGTGTGCTGTCAGAGTGGGCGATGAAAGAGCGCATCCCGCAGAGCAATCGTCCTCCCCATCCTTCGCAAATGAGGAACGGGAGCGGAAGCCTTTCACGGAGACGAAGAAATTGTCCTCATGCAGAAATGCTCCCAACTCTGTTTTGACACTGATCAACTGCTGTTGCTGGAATGAGATTTACCTAGGGCAAAATAAAATTCTTACGTAAAAATCTTAAACTAGGCAACATGGTGGATATAAGGCACAAACTTGTGTTCCGACATTTTGGAGACTAAGTTACAATGCATTTCCACTAACCCCAACGTCGAACGATTTTCGTCATTATTTGTTTCTCCACTCCGCGAAAAGACGCATGAGTTGCATCAAAACCTGTTCAACGCCCTCAATAAAGTCGANATCATTACTTGTTTCTACACTCCGTGAAAAGACGCATGAGTTGCATCAAAACCTGTTCAAGGCCCTCAATAAAGTCCAACGTCTGCATTCTTCATCGAAGCAGCACGCGATTACTTGCCCATATTTTTTACTCAAGTCAGCAAAATTTGTCTGGACTACACCAAAGGAAAGGAAGCATAACAAAGCGGCGTTTTCTTATAAGCAAAGCTACATATTCAACTGCCAGAATATCTAAAATTCACATCTTTAAAGCGGCCAATGCGTTAGAGACCATCCTACAATTCCTGCATTATTTGATATTGCATCCCGATATGAAGCATGAGAGAAAAGGTCAAGGTTTGTTTACCTCATTTTATGGCTTTCCAAAATAATTGTAACACAACGCTACCTTGGAAACGTCTAGAACAGTTCGGCAAATGTAACGCNTATGAAGCATGAGAGAAAAGGGTCAAAGTTTGTTTACCTCATTTTATGGCTTTCAAAAATAATTGTAACACAACGCTACCTTGGAAACGTCTAGAACAGTTCGGCAAATGTAACGCGTAACTAACAAGAAAAATCCGAACCCTCGTCCTCTGCCTTAACCTAGAAATGACTTAAGCCCACCAAGAACATAAAGCGTACCATGCTGCGAAAATACCTGGACAAAAAGAACGCTGTCTATACTGGTATTTGACTAACTTTTACAAAAGGATTCGACCACTACGCCACGGGCACTAAAGAAGTTATAAATGCAGCAAGCCTGAAGCACCGCGGCAACACTTTCACGTCAATCTGCACATTTATGCACGTAAACTAAATAAAGATGATTCCTTAATAATAAAAACTCACATACTTACATTCCTTAAAGCAAAGTGCAAGCCAAACCCACCACCGTCAGCCCAAACCAATCCCAGCCCGGGCATTCATTTGTGCCGCTAAATATATTTGGAGGATTTTCTACACACAAAAAGCAAGGATTTGTCATAGGTGATGCTATTAGGCTCGAGATTTCACCCACTTGCATTAAAGGTGAAATTTACAAGCCCAGGAAAACCTGGGTGGATATTGACTTATTTTATCAAAATCGTTTTGTTGTACCTTCTTGTAAAAGGCTCAAACGCTTCCTTTCTGCACTTGTTTTGATTTAATTAATTTTAATTTTAAATGAGCTTAAGACATTAAAGGAAAAAATCAGTTAGCTGCAATGGCAGCAGTGTTACTAAAAAGTGCACAGAACTAACTTAGGTAGTAACTAAGTAATAAGGCGTCAAAACAATTAAAATCTTTAGCAAAATAGAAGTTTACTATAAGTAATGCAGAACATGGCTGCTACTTATTGTGCAAATATGCCCATTGTGTTCGAATGCGTCGTTAAATCTATTATTGTCACAACTTCGTGTACGAGTGCCCGGCAGCTTGTCTGCAGTCCATTGCTGCAGAACCACTTGTTGCTCATTTAAGTCGTCGGGTAGGAGAGTCAGNCCACTTGTTGCTCATCCAAGTCGTCGCATAGGAAAGTCTGGTGGGTCAGAAAAGGCAATACTGTTGTTTGCATTGAGTAGTCTGGCATTTTTGGTGGTGGGTCTTGACTAATGAGGCTTGCTTTGCAGAGAAGGTTGTAAATCTCCTAGGGTCTTGCATTCGCCCCCAATTCCTTTTATAGAAGTACTTGTTGTTGCGTCTATTATTACTGCACAACCACTTGTTGCTCATCCAAGTCGTCGCATAGGAAAGTCTGGTGGGTCAGAAAAGGCAATACTGTTGTTTGCATTGAGTAGTCTGGCATTTTTGGTGGTGGGTCTTGACTAATGAGGCTTGCTTTGCAGAGAAGGTTGTAAATCTCCTAAGATCTTGCATTCGCCTCCAATTCCTTTTATAGAAGTACTTGTTGTTGCGTCTATGTACACGTTTATCTAATTATGCATGCCCTTACTTGTCAGGTTGAGCACAGAGAAAGGGTGGATTTGCTGTTGGTTTTTTAAGTACGATACTTAGCCGCATCTATTTGCATACTGCAACTTGGTTTAAGTAATTAATCATGATCGTTCTCCCAGTGTTCCGAATGGTTTGTTACTTTGATAACAGTAAATTTTGAAAATTGGGGCCTAATTTGATTAATGCAGTTGATAGTGTGCCTAGTATTTGGCTTTCCTTCTTTTCGAAGACGTTGGAGACTTTGTATTCGACAAAGGCTCACCTTCCCTTGGTGGAGCTTTTGTTATGAGTGTGGATGCATTTTCGACCATCACAATGCACGAATCTCGCCTCTGCCACTGCTTTGCACGTTGCTCAGGTAAGGATGAGTCGCGATTTGTGAATTGTTATCGCTCCTTTCACGCATTTTGCATAGCAAAAGTTGGATTGTCCAAGTTGTTGCAATTAACATGTGAGTAGATTAGATCAAGCTTTTGGAAGCTTTGCGTTCTAACTATGCATTAACCTCTATATCACTGTCTGGAACCTCATTCCTTAGTTGTGTTTACCTTTTTTTGCACAGCGTATACGCAAAAATCTAGTGACCACTTAATCGTGTGTTCAGCTTTCATATAAGTAAACATGAAGTTGTGGCACTTTCGATTCCTTGTTGTGGGTTGTTTGAGGCTGTAAAGGGGATGGAAAACGATTGGCCTACTATTTTTGGCTTCTAGAAGTTTGGTGAGTTCAACATGCGCAGACGATGTAAAGTGTGGTGGAGAAGCGGAGGCATGTGTTGGAGGAGGTGAGCAGACATGAGGAGGGAAGGAAGGAAACCGATGGAACCGACCGGTAATGTTTTGTTGTGAAACTAAATACTGAGTAAATCTAACCAGAATCCCCTTGATCACTATTTTCATCCTTCCATGTTTAGTTTTGTGTTTATTTGATTCATTTGTTCGTTTGTTATGCAAGGGTCGTTTATAAGCTGGTGGTGAGGAGCATAGTGCCGAGGAGGTGCACGAATTTAGGCTGCCATATGCTCGCGATGTAGACTTCTGAACGTTTGATCGGAAGTGAGGTTCTGAGGTAATTGATTGACTGGAATTTGACTTTTTCGCAGTCTGATGGCAATGCACTTGTGATTTAAGGCCACTGAAATTGGACCGTGTGGCTATAGCTTTCGATGTCATGAGTTGAGGGAGGTCACTGTTAGAGTGCACCCACCATGGTTTCCAGCAGGCAGGGGAATTTGTCGTAGTGACTAGCTGTTGGTATCTGCTTGTTTGAAAGAAGAATAGATCGCCACCTCCACGGCCCAAATGCCTCAGTAGTTGCATGTGGATGGCATTTTGGTACCGAAGACCTATGGGGAGTGGGAGGGGGAGGGGAGGAGGAGTAGGTATTGACCATATTGGTGTGCACCGACATGGTTGCATGGAAGTGAAGTAGTCTGTGTTTGATGGTTACCATCCGGGAGTCGTTGACAGGGTGTGTATGGTCGGTCTGAGGCAGGGCATTAGTTTTGCTGCATGCGTGTGATGCAGACAATGGCTGAATGGGCCAGCAGACTCTTATCAAGTAGTTATTTTGAGGGTTGATTGTTGGGCTGAGTGTGTTCTTACGACTGCTATTTGACTAAAGTTTGAATATTTTGCAGGCAGCCAGCATTGGAGTCAGAGTTGACTTGGGAAGAGGGGATGCGAGTGTTGGTGCTGCGTCGCTGCCGTTGACGGCATTGCGCTTGTGATACGATGCGAGGTCGGTACATGAGGAGCCGATTTGCGCTGAAGTACACTGCAGGCGTGTCTATTCCTACTCACCGGTCATAGGGAGTAGGATGGACCCTGTCCGCACTGGCTACGCTGCTGTCGCTCATGTTTCTGTGGCCTTCGAGTGGGGATGTTCTACCACTTCACTGGAAGGCATGGACGAGATCTCATCCAACGGTACGTTGAAATTCACTCATCGACATTCCTTTCTTCCTCTCTTAATCAATGCGAACTTGCGATGGTGACGGGCCGACGTTTAAAAAACCAGTGGAATGGTAGACAGTGCAAGCTTTTTGNCGAGTCAGCTGCGGAGGCGTCACCTTAATCCTGCGATGTGGATCATGTCGTGGACAATATCGGTGTATTTGGTGGCATTGCGATAGGTTTTGCCTCTTTCGGTACAAGCATTGGATAATTACTTGGACGGAAGCTAGAGTGACGAGACGAGTGTGGGATTGGTGTTGACATGACAGGAGCGCTTACTGTTCTGTTGGGAAAGAATAGTGGATTGCGGTAGTGATTGCGTCACTGGTGAAACAGCGGAATTAAGAATACTTAATGCAATTCTTTATCAAATCTAGTTCAGTCCCTTTTGGTGAGTAGGTGTTTGCTTACCGCTGCGTCTCTAGGTGTGTGTTGTTTATTGTACCACTTTTTTTCATTGTACACACAGATGCATTTTTATGTTGCTTTCGAGGTCATGAGACGCAGCACTTGTGATGCTTTACAGGTCATCGATTTTTAAGACATGAAACATACAAATTGGTAGTCACGTACGTGTATTTGCATGTTTCGGAACGCACATCTCTGCGTGTCAAGTTTTTGCCTTGGATATGATTCACGAAGAGAAGCTGGACAAGTTTTCGTTATCTATAGACAACATTCACGTTTGTTAGTTTTACTGAACAATTGTGAAGTGGATTGATTTAAGTTATGCCAGTGGTTTTTTAGATTGTGGGTTGTTTTACAAGGAGAACTATATCGAATGAGGTCTTATTTGCCGCTGAAATGTGAAAAATCTGCCGAGCATTTGGTATCACTTAGTGCTAAAGTCGTTGCAGGTCCCAGGTGCAGTGCAAGTGATTTTGTTCTTTAATATCTTGTGTGATAAACGTGAAGTCGCTGATGAACAGCACTAGGTGTCGATTTTGCCTTCAAAATTCGCACATTGCATATGAAATTTGTCAGCAAAGTATTTTGCATTGACTTTGACAGTCTCTTATTGACGGATTGACGGTGGCTGATAGTGATGATGATAATGAGCAGACCTACTGACTAACACTCGCTCCCCCGTTGCCACCGCCTTCAATGCTGTTTATGGGGTGCTGTTCAACGACATCACACACTTATTAGGCCGCTAATAGCGTCGATCGTTGTCGACGGTGGAATTGATAAAGGTGATTGCAAATGTTGAAGCAGACCCACGGGGTGCCACTGAGACCGCATTGAGCGCCTTTGAACTCTACGTCGTCGTTGACAGCTGTGGCGTTGCGATTTTTCGACCTATCGATCCTGTTGGAAGTTCCTCTGCTCAGTGTGGACTAATCATTCATCCTGAGAATAAGCAGCGCGTCTTTGTGCTTGGTGAACNGACAGCCGTGGCGTTGCGATTTTTCGACCTATCGATCCTGTTGGAAGTTCCTCTGCTCAGTGTGAACTAATTATTCATCCTGAGAATAAGCAGCGCGTCTTTGTGCTTGGTGGGCTTATGGATACGCAAGAGCGAAGCAAGAGTGTTGTGGAAGTACTTATACTGGACAGGTTGAATAAGATGTTATTATCTTCATACAATTATCAGTTTTGCTTGTTCTTCTNGATGCTGGGTAGTTGAAAGTGGGGTTAGACTACGAGGCTTTGGTGTGTAAGCATGATTCTCTGTACGATTCATTACCACTTTTGATATTCGCTCGCCTAATGTTTAAGGCTTAAGGCGCAAGTTATCGACACATTTCCACACGTGAGTAAATTGTCCAAAGAAAGCGATTTCGATGACGCTTACAAATGTGAGTGTTGCAGCTAGTTGGATGACTTCTTGACCGCGTGTGATTAAGTTGTAAGAGGAACGGAAAGTTGATTCCAACCTGTGCAGCTTGTTACGTGAGACTGAGCGATTTTGGGATGCTTATTTGTGTGTGTGTGTGTTCTTTTACTCTCCTCTGCCAGCTGATGGTATTGCGTGCATATCCGCTGTCTGAGACAAATGGTTGAACTTGCCTTTTTATGCTTGTAATGAATGGCCTTTTTTAAATAAATCGACTCTGTGTAGACGATGCGCACGCGTGGTGATTTGCACCAATCCCGCACTACTTATGCATTTATAGTAGAGTGCTTCATCCTCGGTCTCCAACCAGCACAGCCATTCTCCCACCTCTTCCACTGTAATACTTTGTTGACTTGACACCCAGTTTCAGATGCGACCACTTGGGTGGCCAGCATAACTTTACATGAATCTTCTCGTAAACCCATAGCTAAACGCGTGAAATCGTCTAGACGGTAAAACGGATAAGGTAGCAATGGTTTGAGTATTCGCTAAAAAAATCCCTTACAATTATTCTGTTTCTTTTGTTGCATTGAATGCCAATTATCTACTTGTGACAACAATTAACAAAATCGGTTTCAGTGTAGTAGTTAAGAGTTGTGTCACATATTCGTGACGCCGCTCAGCAGTGCAATATGCGCAACATAATGCCATTGTTTTTTTCTATGCTTGACAGATGGCGTAGCTGTGTAACCACACTAACTTACGNGCTCAGCAGTGCAATATGCGCAACATAATGCCATTGTTTTTTTCTATGCTTGACAGATGGCGTAGCTGTGTAACCACACTAACTTACGTTGGCTTCACTGTCCCCATACACACATATGCAGTCATTACCGTTTCCTTCTGACGTCCAGTCAATGGAAGCACAAGGACAGGAAAGTGAGGAATTGAAATGCCCACATTAATCGTGAAAACAAGGTGTTAATGCGATTAAAGCTCTATTCGATTCATACAATCATGCTATAGGGTAAGGGGAATGGGGATCAGGTAGCGGAAGGGACAGAAACTAAATAATGCGGATTGGCTCCCAACCAAGGAGACAGCAGAACAATCGCCATTGTCCTTCGCGACTCCCTTTGATTCTGGGTTGACGTTTTGGCTCTGGAAGCGTTGAAAGGAGAGACAGAGGAGTAATGAGGTGGCAATACTGTGGAAGAAGAGGGACGAGAGTGTTTCAGCACGAGTCGCTTACGGGGTCGTTGTGCAACCCACTCGTGCCACCACTGCTCAGCCAAAATAAGGCCAAAAACCATGCCGACGTAGATTATGCGCAAAAGCGACAACAACAATCATGTCACCGCTATCAGCTCGAAACAAGAGACAGGTCGCCTTGAAAATGAGCAACATTGCTACAGCACAAAAGCATGAATCAAGTCTTGAGCTGGAGCTACTATGCAACACGTACAATGCGAGTTGAGGATGGGACTGAAGACAGTGAGACCAGTGACCGTCGCAACCTCCTCGTCGGGTAACGAGTGAACCGCGAGGCTGGTTGAGTCTGGACTCAATGAGATGGAAGACAGCATTGCTGCGCATAGTGAATTACGTGCCCGCCTTGACACCTGTGTCCCCACTGAGAGCTTTCGGTGGTCCCTCAGTGAGACAGCCGCACCTGACCGATCTGCAAGGCAACATCATTGTTAACAAATGGAAGGCGAGTGAAGAGGAGAGGGTAAATCACTGGCACACTCACAGTTGACAGTGGCCTCGAACAATCAAACCAGTGTCCAGAGTACGCACCACACTTCTGGGCCAAATGCATTACTG
>LWMK02000182.1:128419-142852 GCA_001693075.2 Taenia saginata
CACAGACTGAACGAGCCAGCTCTTTCAGTGGACACCTCAAACGTCAGATGTCGCTCTTGGCATAGTGTGTACAAGAAAGGTATGTCCGAATAGTCGTAGTATAGGCAGCGGACTATGATGGACCCATCGCTACTATCAAGTAATCAGTAGTAGTGGTGATGGAAGAAACCAACTGCGAATTCGGTAGTATTCATGAGCAATGATGTGTAGGTCGAAGTTGCATTTGCAAGCTGCATGCTACAACACCTTGTATTTACGACTTGCTTCAAAGCGAGCTAGTCATTTTGGTGAACAACAGCAACTCGGCACCACTGATAGATCTTCCAATGTTTTGAATCCAAAGAGCTTCTTCCCTTGAGGACTTAGTACATCAGCCTAAACAAAAGTATTCTCTATGTTAAAATGCACTCTATCGAAAATTGTGGTAAAGCAAGGCTAGCTATGCAGCATTCAATCACAAAGGATTAGCACGTGGCCATGTAATCGACAAATCGCAAAGATGACACATTTCTTTATGTGGATAGAAACCTAAACGTTACAACTTGTTCGATACCCAGAACTGGTGTGGGATCCTTTTATTCATCTTTGTTGTGACCACAAAAAGGATATGCGCTTGAAGATTTAAAGCATTTTCAGTTTGTGAGTCTCGGTCTCTGGAGAGTAACCACGTTCATCTACAGCCAGGTTTAAATTATCCTCTCGCCTGCAAGGCACATTTTAAAAACATGATTATTACACTCGACGTGGACAAAGGCCATTCTAAAACCCTCTATCAGTAAGCCATCTAGCCTTTTCTTGCATAAGAAAGTAAAGATGTCTAAGACCAACAAATCTTCTCATATTAGGCATGGGTCCATGGGTGGGGAATAAAATGAAGCAATTGCTGCACTTATGGCCTGGAACACTTATGGCGAATTACAGAGGTGTTACTTGTGGAGAATGAAGGGCTTGACTAGAAGAGGATTTGTGAAACCGAAGTTTGCATGGCCTTCCGATCATGTCGGGTGCCAAATTTGATTCTGCTTGCGCCTTGAATCAGGTGACATTGTTACCACAGAGATTTGCCCATTTAAATGAATGAATGAATGAAAGTTAAAGGAGATGTAATCGAAGCGGGGATTACCCTGATCACCATGCCTCGTAATGCGCACTCAAACTTCTGATGGAAAGCGCCTTTGGTCAGGATTGCAGACAGTTTATTTAAGTCCACCCCAGACCCATTCCTCCTGATTTAGTGCATAAACGGCCTTTTAATCATTCACTTCGAATCTTTCGAAAACTGTGTAGGAAAGCGAGTTGCAGTACTGATCCTATTTAATCACGATTCGCTGCAGATAATTCCTTTGCATCCACGAATGCTGCATCGATGTGTCGCTCAAAGATATTCCAAGGTTTTGGCAACTAAAGCGCTTCTCCTCTCTGAGCGAATTCAATTACTTCTGACAGTCTTCTCGATCGTCAGTAAAAATCTATCTCCATTGAATTAAAGGGGTTTGGCATTGTCTGGAGTAGTTTTCTGTTTCCATTAAAGCATGAAACTAATAGTCCGCCTATTTGCGGACATCCATTAGTGCTTTAGTCGGCGTTTGAGATAGAGCGCACAGCAGGTTTGACGGGGCATACTCGACAGACCGACAGCTTGCTGGTGAGACGGTACTCACCACATCCCCTCATAGTGATTTACACAAGTGGGATCTATTCTAAGAGTTCATTCAATTCAGCCTGTCTAAACGAACGATATTGCAGCCGATGGGTGATTACCAAATTGTCACACTACCTTTGAATTTTATTGACAAGGTAACTGTCACAATCGAAGGCATTCACAGTCGAATAGGAAGATAAGCCTTCAATTTTGTCTTCACCTCTAGAGTTGGAATAGCGAAGATGTGTGAGCTCCCACTACTAGGTGTTTAACAACCTTAAGAGTAGTTGTTTGCCAAGGTTAACACGAATTTAACAAATATTACCATATTGCGAACATTATTATTCGAAGAGAGGGTCTTTTTTTAAAAGTCTCCATGCCTTGTCAAACTTTGCCATTGTTTGTGAAATATTTTTGCAGCAAATTTGTACTATTATTGCCTGAGCGGAATAGAGCCCTGGCTTTGCCCATAAAAATGACGGTGGATTTCCTCCACTGCCATATCAACGCAAAGTCCCCGTGCCAACACAGAGCAGACTTCAGCATTTGCTAAAAGAAGAACTACGTCAATCGTAGGCTTATCCTCGTGACCGACTGGCAGGATACCTATGTACGGCCATTATTGGCTGGGTACGCAGTTCTGCATTCCGGACGAGGTAGTTGGTGGGGGAGAGAAGGGTGTCTGATTGTGAAAACAGCAAGACAAATGCTGCAGGCATTGCTTTGATTTCTGGAATGCAGACTGATGAAAGAAAGACGGACAAATTAAGGTAATTAATGTAAGGAAATGGCTCTGTTAGAGTGTGAATGACACTAGTGATAGGACTTGGAAGACGATCTCCAATCCACGTCCGAAGGATCTTTTAATCTGTTACACTCCTCTCACATGGGCAATTTCGCAACTGATTATTTAATTAGACCTTCTCTCTCTGTTGGCTAGTGTGATTACGTTCTCGAGTTCTTAGTGGACAAGATCATCTCATAGTTGGTAAGGATTCCATCGATACTGTATGAAGGAGTGTGGTAGAAAAATAAGGAAATGAGATCGAACCCCTAAAGAGCGTATTGCTTATAAATTCTTGAGGCAGAGCCTCCTCTTCTCATGGCAGACTGACAAGGATCGTGGCTAAAAAATGAATGAACAATGAGAAGGTGACAACAATTCTGAATTTTGGTATACCATTCAGGTAAATTAGCTGAAGAAAAACTGGATTCATTCAAAATGAACGAAGATGAGTCAAGGAAATTCAAGTTAACAAAAGTGACTAAGCGAACTAGGCAAGGCAAAGGTAAATTTTTTGAAATTCACTTTGCCTGAAAAGCGTCTGGAAGTGGATTGACCGACCATGGAGGTACCGCCTCCATCATGCCTCCCAGACAGCAGTGCAAGTCGGTGAGCATTTTACTAAACGACCAACGGAAGCAATTGACTTTCTTCAGTGGCAAGCTTCAATCTACCCGAGACAGCATCCGTCTTCATTGGTATTCAGGCACGGCTCTTGCTTTTTTCGAGTGAAGCATATCAGAGAGTAGAGCAACTGACGCATTGTACGATGCCACGAGGTAACCAGTAAAATGGCACCAAAAGTTCAACATGTTCCTCCATAATTCGTTCTTTTTGTCCTCTCTTACTGCTAATTGCTGTGCTAGGACAGTGACGATGTACATTTATACAGTAAACTTCAGATTACGAACACCTAACTGTCGTCCCTCCAGCTCCACTATTTCACTTTGGTGCTGCTTCACCCTCTTATACATCTAAATCTGCTGTATTACTTGTTTGTTCATGCCACGAAATGTACAATCTGGTGTCCTTATCGTTGTGTCTTACATGCGAAAATGGCCTTGCTAAATGGAGAAGGAAAAATGCCCCCTTTGTCATCTTCAGTTGTGTGTGTAAAGGAACGCAAAATGTCAGGCTGGCACATAGTTTACCTATAATGAAATGAGAAGTCTCCATTTTCATCAATTCTGACTGTTCACCATTAAATCGACCATCAGATTCCTAATGAATTTAGCCACATTCAAAGGACAATTACTCTGTGCCTATTTTCCGCAATAAGACTGACAATTCCTGAGGCAGGCACATCCCTATTCCCAACAAAATCTTGCCAAAAGCATAAATTACGCTTTCCGTTTCTGTTTTCTATCCCTTTTCCCTGCCTAAGAAGTCCTAAGCCAAAATGCTAATTAAAAATTCTTATGAACAGAGGTTTGTGCTTTTAAGTTACTTAGCGAAAATAACGCTATGCATCTTGTGGCATTAAAAATAACAAAGCAATATTTGACATTTTAAGGGGTAAGGCAGAACCAAAGATGACGATTAGAGTTAGAGGGAGGTTAGCAAGTTGGTGGCATAGCTGAGTTCGCTGCATGAATTCACATTGTCGCTGATGCGATATCTTTATTTATTCGTGACTTCTGTTGAAGTGTACTCCACCCGCGACTATAAAATGAACGCGTGCACGATGGCTATCAGTGTGAGTGAGCGCGTTCTAGTGCGATTCGCTGGTTATCCAGAGGCATCAGACATGCAGTCGTGAATACTTAGGTCAAGCGAAAACGAAGTTGAACGCGTCAGTTGCCCCTCTCACCGATGTGCTTCATTTCAAATGCCAAGAGCTGTGCCTGAATGCTAGCGAGGGTGGATGCTATCCCGATTATGATGCAGTTTGGTAATGATGGCTGTCAACAATGTTCGTACACAAGGCGTTGATTGTTTGTAAAATGCTTTGCTATTTGTACAGCTGTCTTGGAAGCATGCCTGAGTTGTTAGTCCACGTTCTCCTCCGTTTTTCTTGCGCAAAATAAGCCTCAAGGAGTCTTACTTTCCGCATTCCCAATTCTATTTGATCAATTTTGTGGGTTCCTCTTTGGGTGTCTCACTTTTATTTGATTCAACCAAGTTAATTACCACCAGATTAGCAACATTCATACAGCATCGATGTTTGCTTCCAAGATGGCTACCAATAGGACTTGGATTATCAGTGAGATTCCTTGCGATTTGTTTTGTCATTGGAAAGGAGACAGATTGGATTGATCGACTATGGTAATAATATCTTGGTTCTGCCTCCCAGACAGCCATGCACATCACAGAGCATGTCACCCAGTGAACGAAGCCTTGTGTACAAATGATTTTGACTTCCCTCGATACCAACATGCATCATGGCAGGGACGTCTTCCACCCTCCTGCTAGGTAACGCGTCTGTGAAGCATTGCAACCGACACACAGTCTTGAGAGCACTCTCAGCTTCCCACCGGAAACAGCACAAACGAATACCGTGAAAGAGGTGTCTTAGCAAGCAATGAGCACAGTGTCGGTGAATTCGTCTTTCACAGCAGTCAAATGGAATACGGCCACTCCTATCGAATAAAATGACGTTTCTGATGATCAAAGAGAAGACACTCACTAGAAAATCAGGATCACTTGTGTAAGAGAAACATTATTGTCGTCAAAAACACCAAGCGCCTTCGTGAACACTCAAGAATTAATCTTCGCAAAGTGTGATTGAACAGAATTAATCCTGCAAATAACCTTTCACAGATTCTTCGATATCATGTGCTAGAAGTTGCAGTAAACATTATGGGATACGGGGGTCGGTGTTATTTTTGCTTCGGGTACACTGCGTACAAACTTCTTTCGTTCAACAATTTAAAGACCGAAAATCCGATCAGAGCTGTTCAGATAAGGGAGGAGGTTATAAGACAGGGAAGATTATGTTGGATTATGTTGTTGGTAAGGTTCTTTTTGATAATGGGGATTTATGTCTGCCTCAGGAATAGCCAGTCTTTTTGCAGTTTAGTTTATGTTTTATGCTTCATTTCGGGGTAAGTGCATTTTAAATGTGGCCAAATTAGCAAAATAGGCATTCAACTTCAGCACATATGGTCAGAACTATGGAGCATTGATATTTTGCGTTCCATTACACAAGCTTGAGGACTGCAAATGGGTTGTCTTTCCACTTGTATGATTCAATGATAAGGATAAGAACAATGACAATTGAAGGGCCTTACCAGCGCCTGGCGTTACGATCGCACATCTGTTATTCATCTTTAAGGCTTTATTTTCAGGCAATGCAACGCTAACATTGTTTAAATTACAAGCGAGGTGATGTTTTTATGCTTACGCTAAAAGCACTTTAACACAGACAGTAAATGCGTGACAGCAAGTCCAACTGTGGATTCGTGGAATGAGGTAAAACCAGTTGTTTGGTCTGCGTTCGCATGCCTACATCACTGGCACTGTCGATCTCCAAGCAGCATGTGGTCGTAAATTTTAAGGTATTTATGCCAATTTCAGTGTTGCTGCATACAGTACAGAAAGTCAACAAGAGGTTAGTAGGAGTTAAACGTCGTTTTCCCTAAAGTTTCCGCGTTTTAAGTCAATAGTAACGAAATTTGGCCTCCTTTAAAATACTCGTCTGCAATATCGGAGAGTGCGTAGTAGGACTTAAATCTTTGTTTCGCTTAGTTAATTCTTATTGCGCGAATGGAGTAGTGGATGCTACCAGTAAGGCCACAAATGGTGATTCAGGCAGCAGAGTTAATCTAGATGCTACGTATAAATTGGCCTGCCTCAATAATTTCCGTAGCTACACTTACAATTGGAACTCTTCTTCAGCACCAACTTCTGGCCTGGCGTCCCTTGCTGCTCTCCATCACGCCTTCGTTTGCCTTCTCCGTAGATAACGGTGCAATGCAGACTGATTATCTCGTCGTAAGGCTGTCGAAACCAGAGTGGAATTTAAGTGTTGTTTCATTCTCATCAACTGACACTTCGCATTAATCACTCATTTGGCTAAAAAGTACAAATCCACTCATTAAAATGAAGTGTAGGTTTACTTTGGCCCCAGATTCCTGGCTGTGGTTTCTGCAAGAAGAATGATGAAAGAGCCATTTGACAGCCAAAATGCGAAAAGGCGAAATGTGCATTAAATCCTCATCCTTGACGTTTAGGAAGATAAAAAACATTGGCTCTGTTTTTCTGTTCTAACAGCTAAGCTCCTGTAACTCCTCTTTATATGCTCTCTGTAAAGTAAACGCCACAGTTCTGCAGTGCTTGACGCCAATATACGATAAAAGTAAGTTGAATACGGTGCGAAACCTGAATGCAATGACAGAATATGGTATCGTCCTTCCCAAGGGGATTTAACAGCTATCCAAAATCAACTCTTGAAGTCTGCACTTCTGAATGATTGGTCAATTCTTCTATCCATTACTCTCTGCTTCAATGTTGACCATTTTGCTCACACCTGGACCACTAATTTACCCACGGTTTGCGNTGAATGATTGGTCAATTCTTCTATCCATTACTCGCTGCTTCAATGTTGACCATTTTGCTCACACTTGGACCACTAATTTACCCACGGTTTGCGGGCATACAAATGTAGGAGTTCCTTAAATGCCTAAGTCAGTTGCCGCCTCTTAATCAGAACATTACTGAACATCGCTATGAGGCATTGGTGGATTCATGTGCTAAGATGGCCATCTCCACGCTGCGCACGGACCTTTTGCGTATTTGGACAGATTGTTCAGCGTTGGAGCGTGAAGGTATATCAAAGGTTACTTTGCGGGCAAGCACATCCTCCCTTCGCATACCGTGTAACCCTAGAGGCATAAGTGATTGCATAGGACAATCTGCGTGCTAAATGAGCTCTTGAAATGGTGCTGATGCAAGCGCCAAGGGCTGTATCACAACTGTATTTGGGAACATGCCTAACCGCAAGTCACAGAACTAAACTCACGTTTATTGGAAATGGTTGGACTTAACCCAGTTTTATAAGCACACTTCATTATCCAGTCCCAAAATATGGGCAACTTATGACCCATGTTTTTAGCCATTTGCATGTGCAGTTTTGACGGAGTGAGTTGCGATCTAACGCTACCCAGCCCGTAGAAGATACATGCACGCGAAGGTAACTTTTGCTGATGAGGTAGGTTTTAACTTTGGAAGCGGTTTTGGCAGAGTGGTGCAAGCACAAATGTCAATATCATCATTAACAACATTATCAATGCAATGGGCGTCCACAACCTCATCAGTGTCTTCATTTAGCTGCTCTGTGGCATACTACTGTGTGGCATGATGTTCGTCGTGGAACGTTGTTTGCGGCTGCATCTGACATTGTGTTCAAGCGTCCGATCACTACAATTACTGTGTCCTGGCTGTTTTGGTAAGTGTCGTCCCTCTTGCAAGCTGCAGGCCTGTTAAATATGCCTTGTCTGACTCGTTTTGAGCTCTACCTCAAATGCAGCATTTGGGCATGAGCTAACCTAGCCTTTGATGCAGTGTACACAAGCGTGACATATAAAGCATAGATAAGAAATCCAGCTGAACGAGTGTTAGCCGCCGTCTCTAAACTAAACTGCTGGATGAATGACAGTGCAAAATTTGCCACGATCATCCTCACACTCAGTGAATTACTCACAAATGGAAACTGGCGCATGATCCGCTCTTCTATATGAAGCATTTGAATAAATTATTCTCGATTTATCATATGATCTTGATTATCGTAAGGAAGAGACTCTATGCTACAAAGGTCGTCATATGATTAAGGAATGGACATGGAATGCTTGAGGCTGCACGGTGGGTCTGTGACAGTTGTGGGCAAGAAATAGTTAAAATTGTTTTAATGGGGCTTTTTAAAATCGCTTACAAGAACTGATTGTTTCCAGCGGATTAAAGCAGCAATGTAAACATGCACACTTAGTGCTGCAGTGGTCAAATTCTGCTTTTTCTTCAAATTGTATTTCCATTCTTAATTTGGGGCACATTACCTTACAAGTAGCTTATTGTGCCTCACTAAATGAGAAGCCAAGGAAAGCAGTTGGCAGAGCTGATGAAGGGTTGAGAGGGAAGAGGAGGATGCTTGGTTTAAGCGATGAAAGACACTACGAGGAATGCACTAATTCAGCTTGTCCAAAAGAACGATATCGTAGTCGACAACAGATTACCAAGTTGTTGCTTCACCTAAAATTATTGATTGACGAGGTGGCTGCCACAACTGAAGGTCATAACGATCTGCACAGAAGGTAAAGCTTCTTTTGCCCCTTCGGGTAAGGATGGCACCACAGGTATTTAACTAACTTTAAAATTTGGCCTTTGACATTGAGTGTAGACTTGACAAGTACTACATCAGCCACTTCGGACTTCTTGTTTAAAGTACAATTAACATGGAAGGGACCTTCCTTTGAAGGACATCATGCCTTGTCAGGCTTTGCCTTCATTCGTATACAAATGTGCGCTGGTTTGCACTGCTAATGTTGAAAGCAGTAGTGTCATGACTTCATAAATAGGAGTGGCTTTGGACTTCCCTATATTGCAAGAGCAGCCCAAAGATCACATGCCACAACCACGCAGACCTACAATGCGGTAAGAATAGCTAGGAGATCCTGGTCGAAGGAGAACTACGTCATTCGCAACAGCCATCCTATTCACGCCACACCTATCTCCGCAGCACTTGCGAATCCCACCCTCAAGTCATCGTTTACTTCCAAAGGCCCAGCCGATACTAATAACAGGTTTGGTGAGATAAACAGCTACAGGCGAACTGGGAATCATGCGGAAATGCTGATGGTTGTAAGAACTTACCAAATGCCCTCTCAGCCCTATGTCGCATGCCCCTCACGCATGTCAGCGACAGGCATCATAACTGTGAATGTGTCACTCACAGACACACGAGTGCTTCAACGGGTAAAATGCTTCTTCTCCCTGAGTGAACTTGATTCAATGATGGTGAACGTCTCGCTCNAGAACTACGTCATTCGCAACAGCCATCCTATTCACGCCACACCTATCTCCGCAGCACTTGCGAATCCCACCCTCAAGTCATCGTTTACTTCCAAAGGCCCAGCCGATACTAATAACAGGTTTGGTGAGATAAACAGCTACAGGCGAACTGGGAATCATGCGGAAATGCTGATGGTTGTAAGAACTTACCAAATGCCCTCTCAGCCCTATGTCGCATGCCCCTCACGCATGTCAGCGACAGGCATCATAACTGTGAATGTGTCACTCACAGACACACGAGTGCTTCAACGGGTAAAATGCTTCTTCTCCCTGAGTGAACTTGATTCAATGATGGTAAACGTCTCGTTCAAAAGTGAAAACCCCTCTTTAATGCCAAAAGGACAGTGGTAGTGCCTAGAGCTAACTTCTCATTTCACTTTGACGTGAGACGAATTGTCCAGCATTGTATTTATTATTCGGTAAATTCATACAGTGATTGCAGCTATGTTAAAGCTTAACTGTCCTCCCTCCAGCTCTATTGATTCCCTTTGGTGCTGCTTCTCCTCTTCATATATCTAACTCTACCGTAGTGCTCGTTTATTCATAGCACGAAATATATATTCTGGTGTCCTTATCATAGGTTCTTACAAGCGAAAATGATCTTACTATAATGGAAGTGGAGGACATCCATTTTCCACAATTCTGACCGTTTATCACGAAATCGACTATCCATTTGCTGATGAATTTAGTCACATTCAAAAGACATTTCCTCCATGCCTATTTTTTGAAATAAGGCTGGTAATTCCTGACGCGGGCAGAACTCCCTATGCCCCACAAAATCTTGCTAAATGAATAGATCACGCTTCTCTGTTCTGTCCTTCATCTATTTTCCTTGCCCAAGAAATCCTGAGCCAAAACGCCAATTAAAACTCTTGTAAACAGAGGTTTGCGCTTTTAAATTACTTGACAAAAATAACACTATGCATTTCGTGGCATCGGAAGCACTCCATCAGGGAAGCTCGAGCATTTGAGAGGATGGACTCAGAGGCTGGGAGCATGTTAATCGCTTTTAAACCGTCCGCGTACCTCAAGTTTCTGTACAGCACAAATTGTTTGGACCTTTCATCAAATACTTTAAGATTAGTTTCTGTTTGTCTTTGTTCCTCTACCCAATCCACCAATATGGGTGAATCAGTGCCATTGTGTTGACATCAAGTTTGCCGGTCCGCTTCAAATTAGACTCTCGTTTATAGTTTTTGCAATGTAAACAGATCATAGCTATTTGTGACACAATATTTTGAAGCAAATTTGGCGAATCCGAATGAATGCAGGCTTTTGTCAGGTCCTGATAACAACCTAGCATGTACAGCCTACCACCAGTGTGACACCTCTAGGTTTTCCGGGGTCGCAACACGTTGCAGTCAGCAAAACACGAAATGTTCAGGAATTCTTCTCTTTTACAAATAAACACACCTTATACAGTCATAACTACCCTGTTATGTGACATCTGGGCAATCCTAATGGACAAAATAAACATGATTTAACCTATGCTGAACTAGCAAGGGAGGAGTGAGCGGCGTAACTGCTTCGACAGGGACAAATTTACTCACTGAGCTGGTTGGCACTACACAGATCCCACCACAAGTTACGTGCACTGCCGAATACTTTCCCAATGCAATTAAAATGATACTGCAAATACATATTCTTTAAATCTACAAAGATTGCTGCCTTTTAATGCCTACAGGCAGAATGTCAATTGACGTCATATAAAGTGAGTGTTGATAACAGCCAACACTCACTGTGCATCCTCCAACGCGTGGGATACCAAATGTATCATGGCAAACCATCTTTAGTGTTGCTCAGACGTAAGAGAATGGAAGCACACATAAAGCATCAAGGCGCGTCAAAGATTTCCACCCATCGAATGGATGCGACAAAGGCTGAGAGTACGAGATACACAGACAGCCAGTGCTAGCTTTCACGTGGGTCAAAATCCACCCCTGAAGTGCATCAAGGGGATTGCAATACCTTGTCCTCAGAGAGGACACCAAAGGAAGGTAAAGTCAGCCTGCCTGCTGGTTGCCTTCACGAGGCTAAAATGCACTTTCCTTTGCTAAATTATTTCCCAACTTGCCTAACGCTGGTAATTGCCTTTAAATTCACCTAATAAATACATTGTCACACTTTTCTATTGAAATGTTGAAGGCGTTAAAGAATTTTGTGACAGCCGATTATTTACTATCCATATCGATAAACCTTTGAGTGAATTTAGCACGTTTTATGAAGGACTGAACGTTGGTGATGCCTTCGCGTTTGGCTTTATTTGCACTTTGTACTAATAAGTCTCGAGATGTAAGCATTTGTCGAGGATTTCGATTTACCCGGCATACAGTGCTTAGCGCAGACTAGCATGTTTTAGGTAACAGGAATTACTAAGACATGCTCGACTTCCATTAGTCAATTTTAGTCACACAGATGTGGGCTGCGTTCAAGGAAGTCTCGAGACGCTACAATAACGATGGAAAATGTTGTTACTGGTGTTGAAATTAATACTAGTACTAGCTGATATCAGTAGCAAGCCTGACTGTATTCATGTTCAAAAGTGCAAAACACATTTAATCTTTACTAGCTTTATGCAGCAAAACATCCTGTTTTGGTTTCATTTTCTCTGTAATGGGCAAGAATGCTTAAATACAAGGAAATTTGAANCCGAATACTTTCCCAATGCAATTAAAATGATACTGCAAATACATATTCTTTAAATCTACAAAGATTGCTGCCTTTTAATGCCTACAGGCAGAATGTCAATTGACGTCATATAAAGTGAGTGTTGATAACAGCCAACACTCACTGTGCATCCTCCAACGCGTGGGATACCAAATGTATCATGGCAAACCATCTTTAGTGTTGCTCAGACGTAAGAGAATGGAAGCACACATAAAGCATCAAGGCGCGTCAAAGATTTCCACCCATCGAATGGATGCGACAAAGGCTGAGAGTACGAGATACACAGACAGCCAGTGCTAGCTTTCACGTGGGTCAAAATCCACCCCTGAAGTGCATCAAGGGGATTGCAATACCTTGTCCTCAGAGAGGACACCAAAGGAAGGTAAAGTCAGCCTGCCTGCTGGTTGCCTTCACGAGGCTAAAATGCACTTTCCTTTGCTAAATTATTTCCCAACTTGCCTAATGCTGGTAATTGCCTTTGAATTCACCTAATAAATACATTGTCACACTTTTCTATTGAAATGTTGAAGGCGTTAAAGAATTTTGTGACAGCCGATTATTTACTATNAAATGCACTTTCCTTTGCTAAATTATTTCCCAACTTGCCTAACGCTGGTAATTGCCTTTAAATTCACCTAATAAATACATTGTCACACTTTTCTATTGAAATGTTGAAGGCGTTAAAGAATTTTGTGACAGCCGATTATTTACTATCCATATCGATAAACCTTTGAGTGTATTTAGCACGTTTTATGAAGGACTGAACGTTGGTGATGCCTTCGCGTTTGGCTTTATTTGCACTTTGTACTAATAAGTCTCGAGATGTAAGCATTTGTCTAGGATTTCGATTTACCCGGCATACAGTGCTTAGCGCAGACTAGCATGTTTTAGGTAACAGGAATTACTAAGACATGCTCGACTTCCATTAGTCAATTTTAGTCACACAGATACGGGCTGCGTTCAAGGAAGTCTCGAGACGCTACAATAACGATGGAAAATGTTGTTACTGGTGTTGAAATTAATACTAGTACTAGCTGATATCAGTAGCAAGCCTGACTGTATTCATGTTCAAAAGTGCAAAACACATTTAATCTTTACTAGCTTTATGCAGCAAAACATCCTGTTTTGGTTTCATTTTCTCTGTAATGGGCAAGAATGCTTAAATACAAGGAAATTTGAAAAAGCATCACTACAAGCACCACGAAGGCATCTATTTAAGCCGCAAAGTAGAGTTAAGATTTGGCAATGCGGCCGTGAAAATGATGTCTGTCTATATAGCAACTGCAAGGTAAAAGTATACAAAACTTTAAAATGCTATCATGTCGTGGCANAAGGTAAAAGTATACAAAACTTTAAAATGCTATCATGTCGTGGCAGAAGAAGCCTATGCGAAGACAAAGGCACCCAAAAGCATCGTCAAAGAAACACTAAACTGACCTTTGTAAGCTGCAGAGATGTGTCTACGCGCATTGCCTCGACACCAGTACAGCATATTTGTTGAAGCTGTCCATGCAGCCGTGGAATCAGACTGCATCAGTAACTTTTCTTCTCCTCCTTCAAGGCAAGGCGTCGTGTCTCAAACGACTATAAGATATCAAACACATAAGCCGGCGAATGCAAAGATTATTCGTTAAATACTGATATGCAGAGCAAAAAGTGCTCTTCGTGGTCAAACGAGACTCACTCAGCTGAGGTGTCTTGCAGTGAATGACCGCACGTCAGCAAACTGAATTCAGGCGACACATTTTGAGCAAGAGATGCATCATAGATCAACCCCTTAACCTCTATGGCAACGCTCATGACCAAGAAGACGTATCATCTGGAGTGGTAGTGATTGTGGAAAAGGATGCGCACTCGGCCATGTTGGCCATTGCTCAGAGTGTACCCAACGTGTGGCCTATTTTGCGATCGCTTAAGCTTCTCTCATCTACGCGAACCACATCGCACTTCAATTGGGATCAGAGTTTATGGCTTATGGAGTTAATTTTTCAAACGTCAAGATTATATCCGATGCCAGTACGCCTGTAGACGGGAATCAGGCAGTTGCTCTTACTGCTACTACACGTCCTGTTACCGCTTCCCAGTGATGTAGTGGTCGTTAAATTACCCTCAAAATCGAGGGGTTCATTTTACGCTCATCTTTCATTTTTTCAGATATTTGTCCACAGGTGGCAGATCTACCTTCCACGCTATCATATAGNCTTCACGCCTTCATTCGATTGATTAATATTACTTATAATTTGCCTTGCAACCGCATCTCTCCTGCACTCACCGTTGGCGTTGAGGGTCTACAAGATGATGGGATGCACACGTTTTTCTTGGACTTGATGCCAAAAGC